>KE761815.1:9405-34252 GCA_000465285.1 Eidolon helvum
CATGGTAGACTTCGGTGGGTTTCGACTGCCTTCTGGGGCAGCTCCTGTGTTCGCGTGCCCCACAATGGATGCGACCCGCGCCTGGCCACGATGAGGCGTCAGGAACGGGGGTACAGCTTCCAGCGGGCCGAGGGGTGCTAGAGAAAGAGCTATCCCTTGGCTGGGCCTGCCAGAGCCCACCATGCAGAAGGGACCCCTGGGAACAGAGCTGAGACAGAGAAAGGATGAGTGAAGAGACAGAGGAGGGTCACCAGGTCCCAAAGACGTCTGGCATCCCGGATCCAGCATCCATCCCCTCAAGCCCTGGGTTTTTGATATGAATCGTACAGTGTGTGGTTTTCTGCTGACACTGGCTAAGAACTGAGTGTCTGTCACTCATGGTTGGCTTTCGTGTCAGGGCTACTTCCACAAAGAAATGAACTGTGCTGTTTTGCTGTTGTTTTCGCTCTCTGACAGAATTAGGGGGCAACGGAGCCGGCATGGTGGCTGTGCTGCAGCTCGCCTCAGGCCCGGCCTGTGCCGCCCAAAAGCTACTTCAGCCGATGACACACAATGGCCCATTTTGGACTTTTAGGTCTTTTGGGCAGCCAAAGTCGCCACTGTGACGAACACCCAGGGTCTACTGTGAGAGGTTCCCTTCACGAGCTGTCTCCACCCCACCTCCAAGCCGCGGCCCGAGCCCTCCCTGACCCCAGGGCCCTGAGTACCCCTGGGGTTTGCGAGAGCGTGCTGGAAAAAGTTCTAGGCTGTGTGGTTTGGGAAGCAGCGGAGCTAGGAGCACACGAAACCCTCTATGAGATTGACCGTAAGCAACTCGAGATCAGAGGAAAGAAAAGAGACGGCCTTGAGTCAAGCGGAAAAAGATGAAACCTCGCCAGGCTTTGGAGTCGGCATGGGGTAAACACCACTCAAAGGCCGGTGTGCTACTGCGCTTCCAGCCTCAGAGGGCGAAGTGGCCAGGCTCACTGTGCTGGCTCACTCTGCTGCGTCTGCACCCCATGGAGCCACTCGGGGCCGGGGACAGGCAACGGACAGGAGAGGCTGCCTCCGGTGCCAGGGCTGGCCCTGGGCCTCAGGCGTGAGTCTGAGAACCTTGCTGGGAGAGGGGGGTGGCCACGCCCTCGGTCTCCACGCACACACACACACACACACTCACACACACACACTCACCCCCTACCGCCTCTGTTCAATATACTCACATGCTCACAAGTATATACACTCACACATATTCACACATTCATACACTAACATACACACACACAAACACACCCACACAATACACTCACACATATTCATACATTCATACACAAACGTACACTCATATACACACATATACAGACGTTTACATACACACTCACATACATTCATACACACACATTCACACACACACACACACTCATACACATAATATACTCACATGCTCACAAGTATATACACTCACACATATTCACACATTCATACACACACATACACACTCACACACACATACAGAAATCTACACACACACACACACATTCATACATATACATACACACAGATGCTTACACACACACCCATACACACATTCATACACACACATACACATTCATACACATACATATACAGATGTTTACACACACATACACACACATTCATACACATACACACACAGACGTTTACATATATACTCACATACACACATTCATACACACACACTCACAGACAGGTACACTCACACATACATATTCACACATTCATACACACACACTCATATACACTCACACTCACATGTATACACACACACATACACTCACATACAGGTATACTCACACGTACATATACACATTCATATACACACATGCACACTCACACATATACAGACATTTACACACACTCACATACACACACATTCATACATATACACACACAGATGTTTACATATATACTCAAATACACACATTCATACACACACACACTCAGACAGGTACACTCACACATACATATTCACACATTCATACACACACACTCATATACACTCACACACTCACGTGTATACACACACACATACACTCACATACAAGTATACTCACACGTACATATACACATCCATATACACACATGCACACTCACACATATACAGACATTTACACACACTCGCATACGTTCACATACTCACACACCATCAGGCCAGCCTTCCCACAATCTCAAACGCCACCACCAACACCCGCGTCACCTCACAACCGGCCCCTCAGCCTCGCCCACCTCTCACCCACACACACACCATGACGGACGCGCCCACGCACGCTGTGTCTGTAGAGAACGCTGGTCTCCCAGCCCCCACTCACTTCTCCCTGGCGGAGAGCTTGTGATTTGAGACGCTCTGCTCTCCCGCTGGCCTGCCAGCACATGTCAACTGTCCACAGGGACAGGTCACCCTGACACGGCCCCAGAGGGTCCGGCAAAGCTGAATCTGAACCCGGAGCAGGGAGGCCCTTGGCGACAGTCCGGTCCTTCGGTTTTCGAGCTGTGCGGGCAGAGCAGGGGCGCCTCCGCAGAGGGGTCTCAGAGGCCCCTGGTGGGAGACGGGGAGGCGTGGGCAAGGGTCTCCACCTCCCCGCCCCCACCGGCTTCACAAAGTGAGCTCCGGGATACGGTTTCTCTGGGGAAAAATCTGATTTCTTTTCACTGCAGAGACAAGGAAGCACCAGAACACCCTGCGTCCAGCTGGTGGTAAAAAAGCCGAGTGAAGCTCGGGCCAGCCACACAGCTCGTGGGCAGCAGAGCAGAGATGGGGACCCGGGCGTCCTAAAGCTGCATCTTAGCCAGGGAGTGGGGCGCTTTCTTTCATGTGACTTGTCACGCACTCGGCTTCCCCGGACAAGCCTCTCTGCTCAGTCTGACAAATGGTACTTGTTCTGGGTGATGTTTTTTTTCCCCCGGGTGCCCAAAAGTCCACAAAGAAAGGCCTTTGCAAGTTGCTGACCCCCAAAGAAGGCCAGGACGAGGGGGGTTTCCTAGACCCGTTATCACTGCCAACCAGGTCACGACAAACCCTGAGCCAGGCCTGGCATCCCTCCCGAGACCGATGGAGACCGGAGGCTCCGGGGAGCCGAGGGGAGCCCCGCGGGGCATGCGATGTGCCTGGCACGTGGGGGAGGGGAGGCGTGGGCCAGTCCAGGAGCCCTCCTCCCCAAGGCGAGAACGGCTGCTTCAGAGGAGCCCTGAGAAACGCTGTTTTAAACAGTTTCAGTGTGATCCTCCCAGAGGGTCTGGGCAGCGTCATGACCACCCACTCTTCCGTCCTCCCTCACAGCGGCTACCCCCAAGAGGGAGCTCCCAGGACCACGGGGAGGACAGGCCAGCCCCACTGCGATGCTCAGGCGAGTCCCTGGCAGCCCCGTGGGAGCGCGGAGTGGTCAGGCAGCCATCCTAGGACTGCCCGGGTCAGAGGGAGGCCGGGTCTGGAGAAGCCCAGGTGGCCCAAGGCCTGTGTATTCCCCACCCGATGCCCTCAGGTAGCTTAACTAAAGTTTTCTCGAACTTGAATATGAAAGAGAGTTGAGTGACTTCTCTAGCATACCTCTGGGTGGCGCACGCCCAGAGCGGGGATGGGTCCTCCGGCTGCCCCTTCGCCCGCTTCATTCCAGCAACAGCACCCAGCACCCAGGGGGCCGCCGGGCCACTCAGGAAGTGCCTGCCAAGGGTGAGCGTGGCCGCAGGTGGAACCATCGCCAATGGCAGGACATCCCTGGGGCTGTGTCTCTACCGCAAGGCACCAAGCCAAGGCTGAGGGCAAGAAATGACAGGATGGGACACAGCCATCTGAGTACAGCAGGGATAGGATCAGACTAGCAGCAGCCACTGTCCAAGGCTTGCCACCCACTGGGAGCCACGCCAGGCGCACATTTATTTCTTCATTTAATGTTGTGAGGCGGGAATCTTCATCCCTGTCGCACAGAGTGTGAGAAACTCAGGCTCAGAGGAGAATTAAGCCAGGCCCAACCCCACCGCCCTGCTGGGTCCAGTGCGAAAGCAGGTCTCTGTGCCCGTCCTGCCGGACGGCGGGGACCAGGCTAGCCAAAGCTGCCCGGGAGGCCTCAGCACCCCGGCCTCCAGGAAGGCCCTTAAGGGCAGTGAGGGGAAGGGAACTGTCATGAACAGACTCTCTCCCCTGCCCTGGGAACAAGGGATGGAGGTGACTGCAGCTGGATCACACATGTACCTGTGCATGTGTGTGTGCATGTGTGTGTGTGCATGTGTGTGTCTGCAGTGAATCGGAAGGGGTTTGGCAGGGTTGTAACTTCAGGCCCCGTACTGTGAGGCCCCGTAGGCCCAGCAAGGCAGCCGTCCCCACACAGATGCCCCACAGGTGCCGTGGCCTGGGCGGGGACTGACCCTTGCCCGGCCTGGCTGGATGGGGCAGGGAGGCGTAGAGGCAGCCCGTTCCTCCAGCTCTCGACAACGTGGAGAGCAGCCTGGGCACGGGCCCTGCGCCCTGCAGCTGGGCAAGGCTGCCCGAGCTGCTACCTGCAGGAGCACAGCTACAAACAGAGTGCCAAGCTCCCAGGCTGGTGGGCCCAGGCCTAGACCCCCAGAGCTAAAAAGACCCCATACAGAGGGGAAACTGAGGCCAAGAGGATCACATAGCCAGACATCACCAGGCCAGGCCTTCTGAAAGCTCACTTTCCTGTCAGTGAGCTCGGAGGTCTCACCATCCCCCGGAGACACCTCCCCCCCCATAACTCTGTCAGCCCGGGGATTAGCAAAGCCAGGCCTGGGGAGAGGGCAGTGCAGCTTATGGTCTCCGTGCACGTGAGCCCGGGCCAGGAATGAATCATATCATTATGGCAGGATTAGGAGAAAAAAGCCACTAGAAAATGCTGGGCACACACATGTATTTAATAAGGTCAGGGGCAGCGAGCAGCAGGCAGGCCGGTGGCACGAGGCCTCAGAGCCCACACGTCCTCCTCCCACCTGCACCAGAGGCCCCGGGGAACATGCACGGGGCCCAGCGCGGGCCCAGCCGAGGGGAGCAGGCGTCTCCTTCCGCTGGGGCCCCCACAGCCTGGGGACCTCCCACCTCCACCTTCCACCTCCCCACTTGCCAGAGCCAACCTGCTTAGGACAGTCCCAAATCTCCCCCCACGCCAAGCACCCCCAAAGCAGAGATGCAGTCTCCGGGGCCTCCACACCCCAGGGGCCTGCTCTCTGCTCGAAAGTGAGCGGGGCGATCGATTGTACTTGCCGAGACTATTAATGTGCTATTAATCTGAATTCTCCGTGGTGACATAATGCCTAGGTGACAAATATGGATAAGAGGTCTAGAAAGCTCCTAGGGAATGAGTGTGATGGAAGAACTCCAGCTCTCAGGCAACCTGGAGGCTGCATCTGGCAAGGAGGCCTGGGACCGGGGACCGGCCTCCCCACTCCTTCTGCTTCCCAGGCCCCGGGCGCCCGGGCGCCCATCTCCTCAGGGCTGGTCTAGACCAAGCCTGGCAGCCTGCGACTGCCTAGGCCTATGGCAAATTCCCTTTCCCTAAGCTCTTAGGGACCCTCTCAGTCACTTCCCAGGACTCAGACTCGATTGTCATCCCTGCATATGTCCCAGGGGAGTCCACGTGTGTGCTGAAGCACGCACACTGCAAACTCTCAGACCACCCCCGCACTCCCAGCACACGGCAGGAGACCACAGAGAAGGTAGCACTGAACACACGTGTGTGTAGAATGTAACTCCTCTCTCCTCCACCAGCCGTCATTCCTCCTTCCCACCAGGCTCCCTGGGCAAGCACCCTCTATGCGCCAAGCACCGCCCTGGGCTCCGGCGAGGTGCAGTGAGCAAGGCAGACAAGCCGCCCTGGGAGTTGAGGGAGGAACGTACTCACAGCTCTGGGGACCGGGACAGGATGGCGGACAGGGTGAGCAGGATGCATCCGTAGGGGCCCACTTCGAACTGGGGAGAGAAAGGAACACGCGCGCATCAGGTCCACGCCTCCCTCCTCTCACCTCCTCGGGGAGCACGGCCTGACCCTGAGCCAGCTGCCGCCATCCTGGCCCCAGAGGCTGCCAGGTGGCCCCAAGGCAGACTCCGTGCAGCTCTCACCAGCCAGACCCCCTAAGGGATGGGATCGCCCCAGCCTGAACGACGATGGAAGCAGAGCGCCCGCCAAGCAGCACACCCCTGAGGTCCACGTCCCGGAAGCTCAGGTTACAGCGGCGACAGGGCAAGTGTCTTGTGCTCATTATCACACTGCAAACGATCACAGACCAGTGCAGTAAGGACCATTATTATTGTCTTCTGCCGTATACGGAAACCGGGGCTCAGAAACCGAGCAACTGGCCTGAGGTCCCAGTGGGCTTCCGGGGCGGGGGGCTATGTCTGATCCCAAACTCCTTACTCCCAAGGACTGTGCAGCCGAGAGCTGGTTTGCAGCAGAGTCAGGTCGGCTGGGGGGGCGGGCAGTGAGGTAAGCTGAGCAAGTGCAAAGCCAGATCCTTTTTAAAATTTTTTACATGTTGTTCCTCGTGGATTCTTGTGGCTGATTACTAAGGCATTGGGTGTCCCCTTGAATTCCGCACCCAAGGTGAGCCCCTAACTCACTTGCCCTTAGTCCCAACCCTGGTTTGGAGCCCACAGCCTGGAGCCTGGCTCCCTGGGTTTAAATCTCGGCTCTGCCACTCCTAGCTATGTGACCACAGGGACATTACTTCTCTCCCCAGTCTTCTCGTCTGTAAAGCGAGTATCATAATAATAGGACCTGCCCTCATCAGGTCGTTATGAAGATGAGGTGAGATCATCAGTGTAGGGTACTTAGAACAGGGCCCAGCACCTGTGCTAGCCGTTAGTCTGAGGCTGGCTCCACACTGCCCACCTGCCCAGTGAGCCCGCGGGGCACAGCCTGCTGGGATACACTGCGTCACTTGGGCTCCCTGGGCAAATGCCATCCCCCGGCTGCAAATCAGTGTGAAGACATCGCTGCAGTGACGATGCCACTTCTATAAACTGCTGTCGAAGATGCTGCCTGTTACAGTCGTGAGTGTTTCCTACAAGTGAGCCTTTTGGACTTAAAAGCAGAAAGAAAAAAGAAAAAAAGTGTTTTCCTGAAACAGTAAGAATTATAGAATTTATATTTTTATTATCGCCTTGGCTGCCAGGAAGCTCAGAGGCAAATATGTGGTAACTATTTTAGTGTAAGCTTCTGATAAAATTATCTTTTCTTCTCCTCAAAACACAGTCTTTATTTTCATCCAGTAATTCAAATAGTCATTCCAAAAAAAAAAAAAAAAAATACCACGTGAAATTTCTGTGCCAAGAGGATGCTCTCCACTAAGGCTATACTTGTGAACAAGGTAGACCTGCCCCCATGAGAAGTAACTCAGAGGAGAAAAAAACAATAGGCAACTGAAAATGGTGGGGAAGGGGCTCTGCTCTGATGGGAAATAGACACAGGAAGGGCCTCCAACACACGCAGAGTTTAGGAAAGGAGGGCGTGTCAAGGAAGGCTTTCTGGAGGAAGCGACGTCTAAGCAGAAACCCAAGGGACAAGGAGGAATCACAAGGGAAGAGAACGCTGTTCCAGGCAGGGGGAAAAGCAAGTGCAAAGGCCCAGAGGCAAGAGAAGGTGGGTTTACTACCGTTAAAACACAGAAAAGCCCTGAGGACATCATTCTTTTAATAAGTAACTTTAAATCTTTTTTTTTTTTTTGAAGTAGGAATAGGAATGGAATGAATGAACCAACAACAACAACAATCTTCAATCGACCTTATCTTGATGCTGTGATATTGAGCCAGGAACCTCGCTTCTGTTGTCCTCAGTTTCCCCATTTGCATAGCAAGGGTCATGAGCTCACGGTTCGCACTCTATGAGACCGTGTCCATGGACGGTCTCTAGCAGTGGGAAGAGGAACGTGCATGTCCTCGCACAGGGGGACGCAGGCCTGGCCGGACTTGGGCCACCGGCGCCGTGTCACACACAGCTCTGCCACGGACCCGCACGTCGCCTGGCAGTGGCAAAGGTCTCTGAGCCTCAGCTTCCCCTTCTGTAATGCCTACTGACTCCGCCACAGACTCCCATGCCACCCTGGGGAAGTCGCAGACTGGACGTTGCCTCGGGGAGAGCCAAGGCTCTCAGTCTCAGTTTCCCCTCCCGAAATGCCTACGAACTTCGGCCAGGCACTCGCCCGCTGCCTCGAGGAAGCCACGACACTTCTTGGGTGAGCTTCCCCTTCCGCCAAGTGTGCGATGCCCGTCCACCTGCCGGACTGCAGTGAAGTAAGGGACAGACAGACGCCCGCCGTAAGCCCGAACTCTGCAGACGTGGAGAACTGTTACTGCTGCTCTGGCCCGAACTCTGCAGACGTGGAGAACTGTTACTGCTGCTCGGGCCGGCCTTCTCCGCAGTCGCTGGAACACCCTCGGGGGCCTTGGCGTGAGCCCTGGCCGTGCCCTCCACGTGGCCTGGTTAGGTGAGGCCGCAGAGGGTGGGAAAACGACCCCGCCTAGGCTTCTGGCCCTTGCCAGAACATGACTGAATGACACCCTATTCTATTTTGTTTAAAAAAGCATTTAGTAAAATTATCTCATCAAGTTCAAGCTGCCAAGACACGGGAGGCCACAGGGCCGGGCGCCTGCTTTGAAAGGAGAACTAATGCAGGCCGTCGGGCTGGAAACCACCATGAGGGTCTGGAAAAATGTCCGGTCCCACGTGAGAAGAAGGAGCCATCCGCCCGCTTCGCCCTGGCCTGGAGAGGCCTGAGCCCACCACGGAGCCCCAACCGGAGGCAGGGCGGAAGCTTGCCCCAGCCCGCCGGGGGCCAGGCAGACATGTCGCCCAGAGGGCGAGCGGTAACGAAAACACAGCAAGGAGCCTATTCACTTTGGGCAGAGATGGCTCGGTGCTTATTTCCAGGCCTGGCACAAGGGACCCCTTTCAGGCCCAGGCCACGAAAAATGAATTTGGTGAAAGTAGTGCTGAGGCAGCTCGGCGGCTTCCAGCAAAAACATAAATTACACTGCAGGGCGAAACACGGCCTTCCAGGGCGGGGAGGGCCAAATACTGACCGCCAGTACCCAGGGACCAGAGCCGGGCACAGAGCGGGTGGTGCTGTGAGCCCCGAGGCCGACAGAAAGAGGGCGGCTCCCTCCCCTGGCATGGGCCCCATGCTCCGGACCTCCTTTGCAGTCACTGTCTCGCGTGGACGTCACTGAAAAAGGAAACCTTGGGGGTACAGGCCAAGGGAAGAGGGAGGCCCCATCTCATAGACAAGGATGTAGAAGGCCTTGGTGCTGAGGGGCCACCCGGGGGCCGCAGTGGGCACGCTGGGCCTCAGATCCCTGGGTGGTGTGAGCACTCACCCCGGGGCCCTCCCTTTGTCCTCCGGAAGGCTGGCTGGGCACTTCCCTCTCCTGGCCTTGCCCACGACCCGCTCCGCCAGGTGCTGTGAGCACACCGGCCCCCCCGGTCGAGTCAGGCACGCCGATGTCCGCAGCCTCGGCCCTTCTCTCAGATGTGGCCACGCTGTCACAACGCTCCGTGAGTATTTAACGACAGGTTTCCTTCCTGCTTATTTAGAGTGCCTGGTACTTAATTTGGAGGATGTTCTTTCCCATGTGTTTTAAGTTTCTTCTTTGGGAACCATGGTTGAACAGTAAAGAGCTGGAAGTTATCTGCCAATTGCTCCATTTCCCATTTTCCCGATGGGGCAACTGAGGCCCAGTGACTGTCCTGAGGTCACATGTGACCAAGGGGTAAAGCCAGAAGAGGACCCTGGGCCCCTGCTACGGACCCCCGTGGCTGCACCGGGCCAGGCGGGGAGCGCACTGCATGGCAGATGGCCCACCGGAGTATGTCCATAAAGAACCAGAGAGAGCCAGGGGCAGGCAAGCATGCGACAGCCAGCCTAGGACTCCCCAAACCTAGGCCAGGACCCCTCCCATATGAGAGCCCCTCCCACACGCCTCCAGACAGGCCAGACAGAACGGCTGGCACAGAAAGGCAGCATCCTCGGCTGGACCCCCGGGCCAGGCTCTGGGCCTCTCCTTGGGCCGAGTTATCACCAAGGCAACAGCTCTGGGGGTGAGGATTTCAGGTGGACCAGCGCCCCAGTGACTGCACTCCTGCCCCGCCATGGTCTCAGGGCCGGCCCCACGCTCCGCCCCAGAGGACGGCTGTGCTCACGGGGCCGGGACACTTCCCAGTCTGTGCCCCGACCCTCAGCGTCTTCCGGGAAGGGTCCCAGGGGAGGGTATTCTGACAGCAGGGGTGTCCCACCTGCTCCCACATCCGGCAGGTTCTCCCGCCCTCCAGGCTCACCACCGAATCCTGTGAAGCCTTCTCTGGAGCCTAAAAGAAACGAGCCCACAGCTCAGAAGCTGAAGGAAAAGGCAGAGAGGAGGCGCGGAGTCCGCCCGCACAGCGGGCCGGCGTGGCTCCCGCCCGCCCCCCGCCGGCCCCCCCACGCCGACGGCCGCACACCGAGGGCCCCCGGGGGGGGGCCCGACACGCAGACGTCAGAACTGCGAGGCCTCAGGGCTGGGGGTCTCGGCGGCCGTCGGCCTTGGCCCTTGCTGCGTTCTCCCTCGGAAAGGCTTCCCTCTCTCATGTCGACGTGTCTGCAACTAAGCCGTCCCAAGGCTGCCTTTGACAATCATGACCATCGTGACCGTAACGCCCATGAGGAAGCTACCCACGCTGAGATCGCTGAGCAGGGCACTGCAGAGTTCTGAGACAGGCGCTGCTCTTATCAGCCACACGGTACGGACGAGGAAGCCGAGGGACAGGGGGTTAAGTCGCCCAAGGCCGCAGAGCTACTAGGGGTGTACCCTAAATGCAAACCCAGGCCGATGGCTCCAGAGACCACGTCCCTTACCCCTGGAGCGTCCAACCCTGTCCACCCTGCACAAAGCCGCGAGGCCGCAGCCACACTGAGTGCCCTCCGCCCCTGATGGTACTGCTCCCGAGCCCCGGCTGAGGCGCACCCCGTCTCACAGCCAGGCCTGCGGGCACGGATCTCCTCCAGCAGACGGGGTGTCTAGAGGCCCTGCCTGGCCCCACCCGGCCTCCCACGACACCAAGCAAGAGCCCATAGTGAACAGGCTCTCCATCCACGGCACTCAGACCTCCAAGCCAGCCCAGGAATCCACGTTGTCACCACCTCCCCAGCTAGTGCTGCCAGAGGTGGCCGTTCCCCGTCAGGTGGAGAGGAAGCTCTCATAACCTCCGTCTGTCAGCTGCTGGCCTTCGCTCGGACCCCGCTCCACCCCAGCCCTGCTTTCTGTGGCCCTCACCACGGCAACTCTCGGTATCTTGTGGCTATGGCCAGCCCTCAAGGAGAAAATGGCAGAGAATGGGTGCCTGCTCCCCAGGACTACTCTTCTCCAGCCTAAATCACCCCACGGCCCTCAGCCGTGGTCCCCAGGGCCAGGACCAGCTCCTTCCCAGCCTCTCTGCCACCCAAACGCTCACCCAAGGGCGGGGATGATGGGGACCACTCCAGTTCACCAGCATCTCTTCCGCAAGCAAAGCAGAATGCGTAACAATGCACGGCCCGCAAGCTAAACCACCGTTCGTACCTGATGGACGCTTTGTTGAAGAAACGTCACCAGCTCCTCGTAGCAGGTCAAAGTGTGGAGCACGAGCTAAGAGAACACAAACACGCAGGGTGAGCCGCCACGGCCCCGTAGACGGTGCCCCAGCCCGAGTTATCCTCTGTGGCTTTGGCTTCGGAAGCTACAAAACCCCATTTGGGAATGTCCCTGCAGCCACAGAGGGGTGACCTTGGGAGCCAGGGTGGAGAGGCACTCCCACGCCTGTGTGTGACTTACAGGCTGGCGGGGCCCGGCGGGGGGCTCTGGGGGCAAGGTTGCCCTTTCGGCGGGGGGGGGCCGCCCTCCTTGCGGCAGCGCTGGGCCACCTTTAGAGACCCCAGCACCGGAGACGTCATGGGACTAAAGCCACAGAGCCAGCATCATGCATGGCCTCAGTGCGCAGGGCGGCACCCCTGCGGGCTAGTCAAGAACATCCGGGACGCCTCTGGGGGCAGGCAGGGCAGGGGAGGCCAGGGCGGGGTGTCCCATCCGAATCGCCAGTGCCAGGCCAGTCTAAGCCCAGCAGGCAGTATCCAGAGCTCGGCAGGAAGCAGTGGCTATGAGGCTCCTTTGCTTTCTCAGGAAGGTCAGGAAAAACCTCTTTCAGGGAAAACATCCAGCAAAGTGAGACCCTTAACTGGGACCCCAGGATCACATGGATCCAAAGCTAGGCCAAATGAGACAAACTAGGTAAAACAAAATCCTCGGTGCAGAAGTGAATTCACGGCAAATGTCACTCATTTTCATACATCTCGTTTTCCTTCCCTTCCTTCGTCTTACTCGGGTCTGTTTTTACGGCTGGTGTTTTGCCCTAGCAAAGCTCTTCCCCACCTTCTAACTTCCTCTGTCTCAAAACGGTCCCAGAGGGGATGTTGAAGACATAAAGAGGAACACAGCGAAGGCCGGGTTTAGCCAAAAGGCATTCTGTCTGGACTACTGCGGGACTTCAGGCTTGGTACAAACTCAGAATGACAGGCCGCCTGCCAGCCTTCTGGCCATAAAGCCAGTTCTGGCCAGAGCGCGTCCCCAAAGCCCCCCACCTGTACCCACCCCCCTCCCAGGTGGAGGGTTCTGCCGGCCGGGGCTGCGGGGAGGGCTGGCTCATCCCCAGCTGAGGAAGGATTTACTTATATGAAAGGAGACCGTGCCCAAACAAAGCCAAAGGTTGCGTGATAATTTTCCAGAAAGCCGTACTGTTTCTAAGACTCCATCTGCTTTGTATTTCCCTGTTGGACTGAACTGCTGTGTTCCCGAAGCCCTAAAAAGGAAAAGGAGATGCATGAGTCCTGCGCATGGGAAGGAGGCGTGACCTTAAGCCAGGGCGAAACCACATGTGCCATTAAATGAGGACAAAGGAAAAGGTGGCTCCGGGAGAAAGAAGGGAGCCAGGACGTTCTCGTTTTTCCCCACTTTAAACTCACCCGCGAGGCTGGGTCCAGAGAATGCCACTAACGGAAGGGGGGGTGGGGAAAGGAATGGAAAAAAGACAGCCAAAGGGGAGCTTGGGATGGCCACAGCCAAGCCCTGGCAGGAGGAATTCTGCCTGTCACCCACGACTGACAGATGTGTTTGCAGACTGAGGAATGCTGACTCGCCCCTGGTGTCGAAGGACGTCAGGAATTCCAGCCTCTGTCCACTCCGAGGCTCCCACCGGACCCGTCAGCATCTGTTTACACAGCAGCCTGCATGTGTGGCCCAGCGGAGCCTGGACTAGAAGTGGGGTCTGGGTTTGGGGCCCACTGTGCCCTTAGCCTGCTGTGTAGCCTTGGATCAGCCACCGCCCCTCCCTAGTCTGTACAAGAGGGAGAAATTGAATTTTTGCTCTATCTGCTGTGAGGGCTGCCAGGCAGATCCTGAAGGCCAGGGATAATAAGTTAACTGGAACTTGGGTACCAAGGAAAAGTATTCTGTACCCACATCATCAATAATGATGATACCTGTACTGACACGGCACTTAGCATGTGCCAGACGTGGTCCTAAGCACTTTACATTTATTATTATTGATGCAAAAGCAATGAAGGATGAGGTGGAAGAGCCAGCCAACCATCCACGTGGGTTACGAGGGTGGCGTCCTCCGCCCGCGGGAGGAAGGAGGGAGCAGAGACGAGGCCGTGGGCTCCGCCACCGACCAGAACTTTGAGGACGGGGGAGCGAGTACAAGTTGGCAAGGTGACCGGGTCAACTGGGGGGCTGTTCCTCCAGGCCTCCAGATCAGAAGAATAAAAAGGGGAGCAGGCTGCCCATGTTAGAGGTTTTCTCAGGTAGGTTCCTACCCCCCGCTCCCCCAGGAGGGAAGGCAGGGCAGACCCAAATCCTGTCCCCGGATGAGACAAGACGGAGCTGTGGGGACGGCCCGGGCCCTCCCAGGGCGGGGCTGCCCAGCACGTCGGGTGACTCCCTGGGCTTGTCCCAGCGTGGGGCGCGGGGCGGGGGTCTGGGAGGACACACAGGGGCAGTCCGTATCCCCGCGCGGCCAGGCGGCTTGCCAGCGGCCGTGCCAGCCCGAGGCTCAGCGGTAGCGACACGGCCCTGAGAAGCACTTACAGTGTGACCACAGCTCTCCTGTGGCCCCCAGCCCGCCACACGATGTCCGCGATGGCCAGGGCCAGGCAGTGGGTCCTGTGGGTGTTTGAAGGCTGCAGCTGCCTGAGGATGAAAAAGGAAATGCGTCAGTGACGACAGGGACACAAGACGGGGACTGCGCGGCCCTGTGGCAGATGGCCCGTCCTTTCCTCGGCCACCCAGCGGGGCCCTGGGCAGGGCTGGGCAGGAGCGGAGGAGGCTCTGGGGGCTTGGCAGGGCCGGGGGGGTGTGTAAGAAAAGGCCATGAGTTCTGACGGAGGCCGAGCTGGACATGCTCTGGAAGTGCTGCCATGCCCAGGAGGAGTTGTGCAACACTGTGCCTGGATTGCACACCCTGTCCGGAACACATAGGCCAGAAAACCTCCGGATGTGGCACGAAGGGTCCCCTTTCAAGCATTCCCCGTGTCCCACACTAACTTACAGGAGCGGGTAATGGCTGACTGAGAGTTTCTCAGTACAGCCACAAAGAAGGTTTAAAGCCAACACATATTACGTATTTGCCAGGGGACAGGCACTGTCAGAAGCATCGCACGTGTGTTATCCCACTCATCATTAAAACGACCCTGTGGAGGGGGTACTGTTTTCATCTCCTTTTAAAAATGAAACAACTCAGGCACAGAGACTAAATGATTCACCCAAAAACACACGGTTAGTAAAAACTGGAAGTATTAAAACAGCTTCGAGGCAGGAAGAAGAACTCGGGACATGGAGCCAACGGTCCGGAGCACTTGGCTTTGGGAGCCGGCATCCCTCTGCCGCCGAGCCTGTCTTTCCCGCCCCGTGGGGCACTATCAAGAGACCTGGCTCCTGGGCCCGGCCTGTCTCGCTGATCTCACAGGCTCTGGTCCCAGACCCTCTGAACCTCCGCGTTTCTACACAGAAGTCCTCATTCTTCTCCTGCCTTCCAGTTGCTCACTCTTCCAGGGTCTCCATCCTTCCCCGCGCCTTCTCCAGCATGCTCACGTGAGACACAGCTTTCCAGAAAGCACAGCGGGGCTGGGGCACGTGCAGTGTCCGGCCTGGGTTCCATTCCCGGCTCCCCGGCCTTGGGGAAGCCCCTTGCCCTCGCCGGCCCTCACCTCCCCACCTATAAACGGGGCACTGGGCCAGATTCTCAAGCATCATTCCAGGCTTGCTGCTCCGGCCCAACGGCAGACAAGGCCATGCACTTACGTGTGCCTGCAGATGACAATCAAGAGGAAGGAGGTGTTGGGTTCAGTCGTTCAGACTCTGCCTTCACCAGGTAACTCAGTGCCTGCCTTCACTGGTGACACCTTGGTGGCAAGGACGGTTCTGCACTGTCTTTATCAGTCAGACATACACTTATCAAACTCCTACCGCGCATCTAGCACCTGGCTGGGCTCTTAAATCAAGAAAAGTTTCTTTAAGGGTCTAATCCCACAGGAGGAGTACAGGATGGGGGATGGGTGTGGGGGGAGTAATTCATTCTGCGTTTGCCTAAATTATCTAAGCCTCTCAGAGATGTTTCTACCATAATCATCACAAAATAGCCTGACCCATCCACCCTTATACGCTCACTAGTCTGAGTTTATAAAAAGTGCAGAGGAAAGCTGGCCAGTGAATGGAGGAGGTTAGTCCATCCTATCACCCCCTCTCGGGGTCAAAAGCCGCTGTGTGGAGGAGAAGGCAGGCAGGCTGGCCTGGGGGCCACTGGGCCTGGCTTCCAAGCCCAGCTCTGCTCCCCGTGTCTGCAGGGGTCTTGGGCAAGTGCCCCTCCTTCTCTGGGCCTCGATTTCCCCCAGTTCCACAAGGGAAGTGGAGATGAGAGGACGAGGGTCTGTGGCTCACCCCAGGCCTGCGGGGCAACGAGGGCTCCTCGCCTCTTCCCGCCACCGAGCCGGCGGGCACAGCCCTACCCAAGTGGAAAAACACTGAGTCCTGCCGCCCCGCTATCCTCCCTGAGGAGAGGCCAGCCGCCCGCCTGATGGAACGAGTCTTAACGAAGCCAGACAGTCCCACAGAAAAAAAAGACCACCCCTGCCAACAAGGCTTTACTTCAGCATGACTTCCCGGGAGGGGGCAGTCGCATCCTCCCCGTGCCTTTCACGGAACCATTTCCCCATCGCGAAGGGAGAGAGCAAGGAGGGGGCCCCTTCGCCGGCCAGGCCCGCAGGCCCCGCCAAGGACGGAGGCAAGCGTGGGGCCCCCGGGGCCCAGGGCCGCCAGCTGCAGACGCCTCCAACGTGAGCTGTGCTGGGGGGGGTCCTGGAGAGACCGAGGAGTGTGCCCACTTTTTTCAAAAGACCTGGATCATTTCTGGCATCCTGGGGTGTCAGGGTCAGAAGTGGGCACTGAGGCCACACGCCCAGCCCACACAGGAGCATCTGTGACCCAGCCACTCGATGCTGAAATTGCAGAATCGGATCCGTGGAAGCAGAGGAGCTGGGGGCTGGGAGAGGTTCCTGCAGAGAGATGCGAGCTGCCGCCCTTCACTCACGGGAGGCAGCGCGTCCCCAGGTATTCTCTGCATTATTCTCTGCACTCTTCTGTGTTGATTTTTTTTCCCAATCAGGAAAGAAGGGGAGGTTCTGCCGAGAAGCCCTTCGTAAAACACGGAGCCACCCGTTGGTCACCTAGAGGCCTTCTGGGTGTCCGGCGACAGGTGTCTCAAGCCCGTGATGCTCAGCGTCCGGGCGCCAGCCCCTCTTGGCCTCTCCGGCTCTCCCATCGCCCAGAGTCTCTTCCAGGGCACAGCCACGTGGCAGAGAGGGGAGGGGCTCACAAGCAGCGCCCATCGCTGTGGGGCTCCAAGGAGGCGAGGTCACTCTTCTACGACTTCTCCTTCCGTGCTCCCTGGAAGAGGGGCCCCAGCTGCCCGGCCCAGGCCTCCGCTCCTCCAACCAGGCGGCCTCCCCCAGAGTGGGGCTCCTTCCCCCCAGGCACACCCACACAGCCCCCGAAGCCAGAAGCTCCTTCCTCCCCTTCTCCCTGTGCCCACCCCCGCAGTGGCCCCAGGACCCGGCTCAGCCACACCAGCCTGGCCCCCCAGGGCCTTCAGTCCAGGCCAGCCCCAACTCCTCTCTCAAAGTCCCAGCAGACAGGGAGCCCCCAGGGACCAAGGCTGAATTCCTTCCCCCTCCCTCCCACTCCCCAAAAGAGCCTCAACAAAACTCTCCACCTAATCCATATTTAAATCCAAATTTAAACACTTAAAATAAAAAAACTGACACCTGTCAGTGTAAACTGGGGCCTGCGTCAGAGCTTGGCCCGTGGCTGAGTGACGGGCGGGGGGGAGCTGGGAGAGCCTCGCTTCCCACAGCTGGCACGGTCTCCTTTCCACCCAGGGCCCGTCTTGCGCCCCCTACCGGAGGGCTTTCTGCCTCCCGAGCCCCGCCTCCCCTCTCTGGTGTGGGGAGCACAGCTCTCCCCCTAGGATGGGCCTGGGGATCCGGAGGCTTCCACATCCCCTTAGTGGGCATGCGTGGTGGCGATAAGGAGGCTGCCTTGTGCCTCGGCAGATGCGGGCATTCCTGGAACCAACGTAAAAACCCTGCCCTGACTGCTGGGACATGATCCGCAGCTTCCACCAGAAGTTCAAAGCCCAAGTTCAAAAGCAGCTCTGAAGGGGCATGGAGTTACGAGACAATCTCCCATGAAGGCAAAGGCCAAGGCTTGACCAGAGCAGGCAGCCAGGCCCCGAGGCCCCTCTGGCCGCCTGGCCCTGACCCATCTAAACTCTGCCCAGGCCACCCCAGGCCACTGTCCTGGCCCTGCTCTCCTGGCCTTGCTCTCCCTGCCCCGGGCACTCGGCACATGTTGTTCTCCTTACTGGAATATTACTCCTTTCCCCTCCTTGTTAGGTTGGATAACTTGTGTATTTGTCCATATGTTCATGCAACAAGAACTCGAAGAGCCTCCTCTGTGGACTAGGCCCTGGGCTGGGCGCCAGAGACAGCTGGGGGCCAGGCAGCCCAGGAAGGCCCGGTTCTCATAAGGCTTGCGTTCTGGGGTGGGGATGTGGGCAGACCGTGACAAGTATCAACTTGGATGAACAGGGCACCAATGGGTGTGGGGGCCTCCCAGGTAGGCCCAGGTGCGTCTCACCTGGAGAGGTCCAGGAAGGCCTCCCTAAAGTCATGGCCTCTGTGTGGTGAACAGCCAGCACAT
The DNA here is from genome assembly GCA_000465285.1 of Eidolon helvum. NCBI lineage: Eukaryota > Metazoa > Chordata > Mammalia > Chiroptera > Pteropodidae > Eidolon > Eidolon helvum. The sequence continues at coordinate 27,680 of KE761815.1, forward strand.
GGGGCCCAGAGGGCTGAGGAGGAGTATGAGGGGTTTGCTGGAAAGAGGAATCTGAGGGAGGAACAAGCATGCACGAGGAGGAGAGTGAAAGGAAATCAGAAGTCCTATTCACCCTCCAGGTCTCAGTAAGGTGAAGATGCCACTCCTCCAGCGAGCCTGCCCGACCCTCTTCACGTCCGGTGAACCCTGAGCATCCTGCGAGTTTCCTGTAACCTCCAGGCTACGGGTCTGGCTCTCACGGTCCAGGCCACAGCTGTCTTACTGATCCTCATCTTTCCTCCAAGCACCTGCTAAGTCCTCCCCGAGTGATTCCTTCCAGTGCAAGGAGCAAAGGTAGGCAGGTGGTACAGGTGTGCTCAGAGGGAGTCCCCATGCCCGCTTCAAGCAGCCAGAGGACCCTCCCTGAGCTCGCTCCACCCAGTGAGGAGCGCTCCTGAATGTCCAACACGGGCCGGCCTCTCCATGACAGTCAACCGCAGGGTCCCTGCCCATGACGTAAACGCAAAGCTGCCAGCAGCTCTTTGCCGGGCTGGCCTTCCAGAGCAGACAGGGGACAGGGTCCTGCACAGATGGGAGCAGTGATGGGTGGACGTGGGAAGGGTGAGAGGGAGAGCTAGAGAAAAGAACAGGACGAGTGAGATGTCACTGTGCTTCTGACGGTGATGTTGTGCTTATGGTCAGCATCTTTGACTTGAGAAAAAACACGTTGTGAAGTAACTAGACAAATTATATTATTAGACAAATTATAAAATGCCAAGTGTGAAAAGCTACCTTCTCTTGGACCCTGTCTAACGCAAAATCATCAAAGCTGATAAAGTGTTTCATTTGTACCAAGCTCGGCTGGATGTCTGGGGAACCAGTGTGTCTCCCAGGAATCTGAACTTGAATCACTGGGGAGCAAGTCTTGTGGCCTGTAACACCTAAGCTTTTTTTTTTTTTTAAAGGCACTGGAATGCCCATTTCAAAAAACAAGTGCTTTTAATTAAAGTTTAGGAACTGGCAAAACTAAGCTGCGATTTTAGAAGCCGTTCCATTATGACTTTGCGGAGGAGAATGGAGGTTGCTACTGGGCAGGAAGATTCTTCCAGGGTGCTGGAAATATCTCCTGTCTTGATTTGGACGATGTGATCACGGGTGTGTGTGTGTGGTTTGGCAATAATTCATTGAGCAAAACATGTAATGAGTTGTGCGCTTTTGAATCGTGCACTTTTCTGTTTGTAAATTTCAACTAAAGAAGAAAAAGAAATAGGAAGAAAAAGAAATAGGAAAAAAAAGGAAAAACAAGAAGATGAAGGGTCAGGAGTTCAGTGGCTCTGAGGGTGACTCGGTGCAGGCTGGTAACTGGGCTCCGGGGCAGGAACGCCGCCAGCCCGGCCCCGGCCAGCACCTCGCCGACCCTCCGCCTTCACACCAACCGCGGTGCGGGAGGATGATTTTCTGTCCCTCATCCCAACAGAGCACTTCTGGAGAACAGAGAACGCATCTACTTGTCTCCGTGTCGCTTGCGTGTGCACAGAGAAGGCGTTCCAGAAACGTCTGTTGAGTGAGTGAGAATGAGAATCGGGTGCCCATGTGCAAACACTTCATGAGCGAGATGGAAAATGCACGGCCGGAGGGCGTGGAAGCGGGGCGCTGCGGGGCCGGCTGGAACGTGTGGTCACGGCTGCCAGCAGAGGTGAGGTGACGCGGGGAGGGAGGCGAGGCCTGAACTCAGCGGAGGGGTCGGCAGGCTGACGTGAGTGTGGACAGACGGCGGGCACCTGCCGAGCCGGACTCCTGGGGAGGGGGTGGCCTGAGGCCCGAGGCCGTTCCAGCAGCTGCCTCCCACGCGGCCCTGGACTGGCGACCCCTCTCTGCCTTCACACAAGGGCGCAGGTCATTTCACCGGTCAACACGGGCCCCGCTAGCCAGCTGCCACTTCCCTTTCCAGAAGACGGGAAGTATCAAGGAACACACACGCTTCCTCGCTTGTTTTTTCTGGACGCTTTGGGGAAGCCTTGGGGAACGATACGGCCGGAATGAGCAGGAACTCACCGAGCGCAGTCAGCTTTGCTTTCGCCTTCGAACAGGAGTTTCTGTAGGACGCAGCCTTGGACGGCCGCCAGAACCCCACAGGGACCACCCTGCAAGGACAGACGCGTGTTGGTGCCGGTGAGGACAAACGAGGACACGGCCACCCCCTCCCCCAGAACCAGCCTCTGCCCACAGGTTACAGGACACGGGGGCCCCTCCGAGCCACTGCCTCCGAAACAGGGGTCTCTGCGGGGTGACTACTCACACCGAGTGCTGACCCTGAGTCACAGGGAGGGGACGGCAAGGCCCTGGCGCCCATCGCTAGAGGGAGGAGTGTCTACAACGTCTGGTGGGAGGGAAGTGACTCCTCACCACAGTCAGACGCGGAGCGAGGGACATGACCATGTTTCCAGTCGTCCAGGGAAATGCTGCCATGCCCACAGGCTGAGGGTGGCAACTGTCTCCCCGGCCTTCGGGGCCTATCCTAAAGGCGTCCTTCTCCAGGAAGCCTTCCCCAACCATCTCTGGCAGTGTCCATGATGTGAGCTCTTCTTCCCAGCTCCTGGCCTGCCCCAGCACCCGTTAGATGCGTCACTGTCCCCTCCCACAGCAGAGCTCATCCCTGCAGGCATCGACATGTACAAGGACTGTCAGAGCACCAGGCCACGGGTGCCCTTGAATTGGGGGTGCAAACTGTGCTGAGCTTGGCCATGCTGGGGACAGAAGCTGGCCATCTTGGGGTTCTTCCCCAGGCAGTGTGGGGCAGGGAGGTTCCTGGGGCTTGAGAAATGGAACCAGGTTGAGCTGCTGGAATTAGAGGATCTTCTACCCTTTATGTACACATCTTGGGAAGTGTGTATAAGCCATGTTCAAACCCCGCCACCATCCACCTACCCATCACACCTCCTCCTCACACGTGATAACTTTGCCATTTTTTGCAGCCCCTGGATTTTCACACAGCCTCCTCCCCCTTTGCTCATGCTACTGCCTGTAAAATCATTTCTCAGTACTCAGCCTCAAGACCCTGTCTGGAGCCCCCCACCCCCGCCCCGGCCAGCCTGGGCCTCCTCCTGCTCCCTCTCAGAGGGGATTCCAGCACCACCCATCACTCACAGAAGGGCTCATTCCCCAACTTTTGCTCTGCCAGCCTTTTGTGAAATTCCCACACTTGGTGACAACTTAGCAAATGTGGGGCTGGCCAGCACAGGATGTAATGTTCACAGAATTTATCCAGTTGGGGGACGTCCCACCCCTGTCCGTCCATGATGAACCTGCAGAAAGGTGCTGGGGAAAGCAACCTGCCTTGTTCTGCACAATGCCGTATTTTAATGAGGCTGTGTCGCTAAACGAAAAACTCTGAAGTTTCCATTCTTCATTGAAGCAGCAAAAGCTGGAACCAAACAGAAGGGTCTTTATGTCCTGTCAAAAGAAGAGAGAGTTTTATTGGTTGTTTTCAAAATAAACAATACACTACTTGGTGTCTGTGTTCCCACGGAGCTGGTCTTAGATTCCAGCAGGGCAGTCCATTCTCCAGAAGGGTTATCTATTTGCTTGTTATTTTGCAAACCCATTCATTCTTCTCATACTTGAGGAAAGATAAAATCTACCCTGAGGGTCTAAGCTCTGAAACATCTGTAAACCAAACCAGACTGTGTTGACCCAGGCCAAAATCTTTTCAGGGTCCTTAAAGGAAACTTGAAACACAAAATTTTAGTTCTTCAAGGGAACCTGGAGGTTCTTGACCACATATTATAATCACCTACTGAGCTATTAACACTCCTGATGCTCAGGCTACATGCCAGACCAACTAAACCAGGTCCCCGGGCATGGGACTCCAGTATCTGTATTTTTAAAAGCTCCCAGGTGATTCCAATGAGCAGCCAAGTTTGAGAACTGGTGCTCTAGGATAGGCTTAGCAAACTATGACCCACAGGCCAAATCCGGTCCCCCATTTGTTTTGTAAATAAAGTTTTATTGAAACACAGCAACGCCCATTTGTTTAGATGTGGTCTATGTTTGCTTTCACATTACAATGGTCAGAATTGAGTGGTTGTAACAGAGAGCCAAAACTACACCATGTGGCCCTTTAGAGAAGCCTGTCAACCCTTGTTCTAACCCATTACTATATGTAAGAACCTCCTCTACAACATTACCTACAAGTGGTTCCCCAAGACCTCAGCTTAAGCACCCATACCGCCCAGTGAAGGGGTTCCCACCACCTCCCAAGGCAGCCCCTCCATCTTTTCACAGCTTTCTTCTCTAAACTTCTGGCGGATGTTGAGCTCACTGTTCATCTTCCATCAGCCCAAGCCCCACCGTCCAGAGCCCCAGAAAGTGCCAAGCCCTCCCTAGGGGCTGGCTTTGGGTGGGAAGGCGGAGCCTCCTCCTGGATGCCCTCTGTCCACACCAGCTACCGCCTCTCTCCCCGCCAGGACCTCACAGCCGGGGGCCTCTGGAGGGCCAACGTGTGGACTCTGATGCCGCCTCCCCAGACCTCCTCTCCAAGTCGGAGCCTTCCTACAAACTCAGGTTATTTCCCTCTAGAATTGTTTTTTTTTTTTCTTTCTCATTAAACACAAGGAACATCTCTGCGACAGAGCATCAAATGTGGGCTGTCAGCACAGGAGGGAGGGACGGTTGGCTTCATCTGTCGGGGCCTGGTTCCCCTCCTTGCACCACCTACAATCATCCATGCGTTTGAACTGAGTTCCCAAGAGCCTAGAAATTCTAGGGACGTGAATTCTCTAGCTGAAGCCGATGTGTGCCTCTAAGTCACAGAACAGCAGCTCCCCGCTAGGCACAGCGTAGTCACTCGGTCACAGGTTACAAGCCAGGAAACCCGGGTTCTGTGCCACGATGCCGTGAGCCCTAGGCCCTCCTTTTCTCTGTGTGGGCCTCAGGTTTTCCAGAGGCTCTGGGAGATGCTACTGCTGGGTGGTCTTTAGGGGCCTCGGGACCCTTCCTGACGTGGCCCCCACTGCAGAGAATCACAGCCCGGTGGCTGCAGACAGCCGGAGCACTTCCTTCCAGGTTCAGGGCCACTTACACGTGTCTAGCCCTCTGTGGTTTCAAAAAAAGGAAGGAAAAGGGAGGGGAGTTGAGGGAAGGGACAAAACTTCTAGAAAAGTCTTTGACTTTTTGATCTGTGAGCTGAGTAAATACTTAGTAAGTGGGAAGAGAAAGGGGCCAGCTGTGTCCCGAGAGTTTTATTTTTTTTTCCTCCTGAATCCTAGCTGAAAAGCCGGTAGAGGACAGGAACAGAATTCATCCCGCAGGAACTGCTGGCCAAGGGGAGGGGTGAGGTCACCTGGCAGCTGAGATGGTGAGGGGTCCAGGACATCCCTGTAGAGGAGGCTGCTAAGGCCAGGAAGCTGCTCCCTGAGCCCTGTGACCAGGGGTCCCTCCAGAAAGACACTGGTGTCAACCCAGAGGGTGCTGAAGAAATGTTGGCATCTCTGTCCTTCCCTCACTGCAACCCAGCCTGAGCCCAGAGATAAGTACCAGAGCAAAGCCAGTCTAATGAGGACGACTGTCCTGTTCCCGTCCCAACTCTGGAGTGGCCCACTGCAAATGCGGAGAAGCTCAGGACAGGAGAAGGGGGTCCTGGAACATGTGGATGGGAGGAGAGGAAATGGAGGTGCCAGGACTAGGTCCCCGTTTTCCTGACTCTTAGTTCTGGTTTTTTTCTACATCACGCCCAAAGTTCCATTTTAATAATCGCCAAGAGGTTATAATGAGACAGACGGGACCAGAAGGTTCAAAATCACCTCATCTACACCCATTAAAACCAAGACGTCTTCGATTCACACCACAGCAGTTCACACCCATTCAACTCAAGATGTATCAACTTACACTTTTAAGCTGACACCTACCTTTGCCACTGAGAGGTCAATAGGCTTTGACACTATTTGCAGCTTGAGCACTGATGGGACTGGAGAGAGGATGGCTTCCTCCCTTATCGATTCATCCTCCACATCCTCTGAAAGAAAACCATGGCTGCGTGAACTCCCTGTTACAATTCACGGAGAACAGGACATAAAGGTGTTAGACACCAAGGACACGGGTGAGTTCCGAGATGGTCTGAACGCAGAGAGGGCTCCTCCGCCATCCGCCCTCGTCCCCTCGGGGGATTCCCGAGCCCTCATCAGAAGGAAAGAAGGCAGAGCGAGACAGTCCTTGCTCCTCGTCCAAACCCCACACTGGCCCACAAGGATGCTGGGGTTGGGGGACTCGGCCACTGGTCCACTAGAAAGTTCTGCTTGTGGACATGCAGTGAAGCAAGCGGCTAGGGCCTAAGCCACCGAGTCAGGCCCAGAAAAGCCTCACCCAGACATATTTCTTGTGAAGGGTGGGCACGATGCATAAATCTGTCCCCCTGAGGACAAACAGGAGGAAGGTAGAATTAGGAAAGAAAATGTCACCATGTCTAATAAAATAATAGTAAGATTATTAACTCCTGTGGCTTTAATTTATTAACCACTTGTGTTTTATCACCTAAGCCCTGTAATAGCCCCTGAGGGAATAATTATCATACCCTCCCCCACTCCCCCTCCCCCCGCC
>KE761816.1:9511-30412 GCA_000465285.1 Eidolon helvum
ACTCCAGGCTTCAAAAGTGGTCAAGACGGTAATAAATAAGACAAATTAAAAAGCAGGGGGCGGGTGGCAGAGGCCTCAGATGAGATGGCCAGCCCCGGACTATGAAAGCTCAATGGCCATTCAAATCCACTGTGAAGCGGGGACCGCGTCTCGGGGAACGGGCGTCCAGGCCGGTGGAAGACGAGGGATGAAATCTCCTGCGGGAACTGTCTGCTTTCGTGCTGCCTCCAACACCTGGAACCCGCTCACCTACGCTGTTCCTACCTACATTCTCCACAGTCTCTCCCGGGTGCCGAGTGAGGAGCCTGTCCCGCCTCGTGCCTGTGCTCAGGAAGGGCTGTCCCCCGCCAGTGTCTGAGGAGCAGAGTGGTTTAAAGGGCACGGGCACCAGACTCAGACCTGGGGTCAAATCCCAGCTCCTCCAGTCCCTACCTGTGTGACCTGGTCAAATTCTTCAGCTTCCTAAGCCTCGTGTCCTCATCTGGCAAGTGGGGGCTAACGGTATCAGTGATTCAGTGAGGTAGTTTCTGAAACACCGAGCTGGAACACTACCATGGTGGCTGTTACTTGCAGAGTCCCTAACCGTGCACCCTCTGCAACTAATAAACATTTTTTAACAGCAATGTCCATTCAGAACTCTTCAACTGCACGGTAGTTGTGCCTTACATGCCAAAGGAAAGCGCTGGGTAGTTTCTGAAACACCGAGCTGGAGCACTACCATGGTGGCTGTTATTTGCAGAGTCCCTAACCGTGCACCCTGTGCAACTAATAAACATTTTTTAACAGCAATGTCCATTCAAAACTCTTCAACTGGATGGTAGTTGTGGCTTACATGCCAAAGGAAAGCGCTGGCAAACCCTTCAACAAATACAGCAGTTGTGCCTGGTCCACATGGATCATAACGCTCCTTAAAGGTGGAGGAAGTGGCCCGGGGAACCTTCGGGAATATGAGCAGTAGCATTTGCACAAGCTCAAGGGCACCTGACCTCTCCCCCCACCCAGTCAATCCAAGTGGTACAGACAAATACTCAAAGGGTCTCTACACTGGAACATTACCAAACCTTAAGGAAGGACATTCTGCTAAGTGAAAACAGTCAGTCACAAAGAGACAAATCCTGTGTGATTCTACTTTATAGGAAGTACCCAGAATAGTCCAATTCATGGAAACAGAAAACAAAATGGTGGTAGCCAGGGGCTGGGCGAAGAGGAAACCAGGAATCTGTTTTCCAATGGGTGTAGTTTCAGTTTTGCAAGATGAGAAGGTTCTGGAGATTGAGTTTACGAGAATAAATCCACTTAACACTACTGAACTATACACTTACAAGTGGTCAAGATGGTAATTTTTATATTATATGTATTTTACCCATAATTAAAATTTTAAATTAAAAAAAACAACTCAATGGATCTCAGTGATCTCAGCTCAGCCCCTGTTTCTGCTCCGGGCTGGTCCTGGAGAAGAAGGTGAAGCAGGAACAAAGTGAATCCTCCCCTCCAAGGTCAGCCTGGAGGACGAGTCACTCACAATCACAGGATGAACTCCGGGTATCACACCCTGCTCCCAATCAGCTCCCAAGATGCAGCCCAGGCCCTCGGGCCTTTGACTTCGGGGTCCTCCTGTTCCTCCTCCACATCACTTTCCCCTTTGTCACCCTCAGAGGTGACAGTGCCACAGATCCTCCCAGCTCTGGATCATGTCTGCCTCCAACTGAACCAGGGGTGCAATTTCATGTTTCCAAATGCAGAGCACAGATAAACCAGACCAAACGTAAAGGTGCTCAACACGAACCATGCAACGGAACATGCGGAAGTTCTGCCCGGATGACAGCGGAAGGCTGGCTCCACACTACCCCAGCCTCGACTACACAGCCATAATGAAATGCAAAACAGGCTCACTGGCAGTGGGGTTGACTGGGAAGTGGTGCAGGTAAGAACAGTGGCTCAATCACCCTTTCCAACGTTTGTGCTGCTGCTGCTGCTGCTGCTGCAGGGGTGTTTGTTTCAAGCAGCAGAAACAGCCCACTGGCGTTGCTTTTTACATGAGCTTGGTCCCCAACATGCCTATGTTCCAACACCCTGCCCACAGCCTGATGATGTGACTCAAGCCCCATATGCCAGGCTGTGCATGAGAGAGACAACGAATTAGACCAGCCCAGCTGTCACAGAGTCCTTGGTCTCATGAAGGACGGGCTACATAAGCAAGCGGGCACCCTGCATGTCACAGGTATTATGGCAGAATGGAAGAATGGGAAAGGAAGAAGGGGGAACAAATCCTGTCAGTCCTCCGCTCCCAAATCCTCTATCAAATGGAGTCCCCCACCCCCAAATCCTCTAACAAATTCCCTTTCTGAGTCTGAAGTGATTTCTGCTGCTACAAAGCAGCTCCCTGACTGATAACATCAGTGAGAGAATGGAGTTCTTCTCGATTCACCCCCCTGAGCAATGAGGCACTTAGCTGTTGAAATCTTGATTGCTTTTTCATTTCAAATTTTGAGCTCCTTTAGAAAAATACGGATTGATTAATACACAATCAGATTAACTAGTAGAAATGCACACCTAAGGACTACCATTTCATCTGCCCTCCGGCCTGCAACAAATCCTAATGTTTTTTCCATCAGGATTATGTGAGCAGGAAACCCGCAGCTGGGAATGCTCTCTGCTTGGAGAGCAAGGGCAGGCCGTCTCGCTCCAGCACGGACTGGGTCAGACTTGAAGTCTGTGCCAAATGTTCTCTCCAGGAGTCAGCCCCAGCATACTGGTGGCAGGATGATGGGTGTCTGTCGTCAGTGAGGGCTTTCGACCTGCTGTATGAGGTGGTGATGTGGGCGCCAGGCAGCCCCAAGTCAGCAGGAAGCCAGCAGCTGCCTCCACGAGGCAGGGGCTCCAAGCTTTGCCCGTTTTCAGAACGAGCACCCACTGAAGGGCCGGGGGAGTCCTGAAGAGCTCCCACTCGGGTCAGGAGCAGACATTTGGGCCCAACGACCATTAACTCTTTGACCTTAACTTTCCAAGCCAATCAATTATAAAAGACCTAAATTTCAGTTCTTTCCTCATGAATAAGAGATCAGGGAGAGTGGGAGGGTCCTTGGAAAATCATCTCGTACTTCAGAAGAGATCTCACCTAAGACAGAGGTTTGCAAAAGAATAATTTTTAAAGCAGCAAAACCCTATTTTGACTTGAGATGCTTCACAGAGGAAAGAGGTCCGGCTCCAGCCAGAGTGGGTAGGGTGTGCAAGGGCTCCCTGACTGTTCTTCGCCCAAGCCCCTGGCCACCACCCCAGAGCTCACCTGCCTGCCTAGCCACTCAAGATCAGGGCACACTCTAACTTTAGTGATCCGAAAGAGTCAGCTGGCGAAATGTCCCTCCACATTTCATACTCACTCGGGGCAGCGGTCTCGTACTAAGCTCTGTATGGACTTTATCTCTAACAGGTGTGACAGCTCCACGTGGTAGGCATTAACATTCCCAGCGAAGACGAGGAAAATGAGGCACGAAGACTAGTAATTCCAAAAGCTGACCTGGCGCTTCAGCCCCAATCCCGCCCCAACTCATTCTGGAAGTGGGATTCATTATGTGAGCTGTGCACATTTTCTCAGTCATGTGTCAAGTATTATGTAAAAGGACTCCTTCCAGACTACTACCTAGACACCCTTAGAACAACATCCCCACGCTGCCTATAGATTCCTTCCAGACTACTATCTAGACACCCTTATAACAACATCCCCACGCTGCCTATAAACAGAGAGGGTGGGTAACCTGCCACCGGCCACACAGCTAACATGCAAGGGGACCGGGCTTCAGCCCGCCCCTGTGCCTCCAAGGCCCAGGACCTTCCACCGCACCTCGCTGCTGCTCTAGATCCTCAGGCTGCGACCCAGGCCTCAGGGGAAGCTGCGGAAAACCGGTCACCCCCCTACATGTACCAATTATTCACAAGCGAATGGACCAGTGCCCACAGCTCAGTCCTCTGTCTCACAGCAGTTCTGGCCTTCATTCACACAAGCGGTAAGCAGCCTTGGCATGGTCCCATGTCATCACAAGAAGACAGATTTCCAAAGATGACGTCAACAGGGCAGAGTCCGTGTGCCTGTTTTTTCATCTTTGACCTGCCGTTGACAAAACTAATGCTTGGGCAGCTGGCGAGGTGGACTTGGTGACCCGGCTACTAAAACCACTTGCTTTTCATGCACGGTGACCAGGCTGAAGGATGGCAAAAGGAGCAGGAGCCTGAGGCCATTCCTTTCCAGCGGGACATGAAGTAGGGGGTCTCCAGCACATGCCTTCCCCAAATCAGCTCTGTGAGGACCCTGGTTCCCGGCAGCTCTACATCACCACAAACGGGGTGAGAAAGGGAGCCTTTCCCAGACACGAGGAAAAAGAAAGGAGGAGAAAACAAATACGAAGAGCATCGACTAGTAAGTAGGGCAAAATGTGGTTCCAAGAAGCAACGTGAAAGGGACAGATATAATACAGCCTCAGACTGAACGATGACTTTTGCACACCCTCAAAACCGTTTGCCAGTAATAGATTTATAAAACTTGGGGGTACAACGGCTGGAAAAATGAAAGGACGAAGTGCTTTGCTCCAAATGATTTGGACAGATGTTTGCTAAGTTTGTTTGTCTCGAACTTTCTTGTACGCAGTTAACAGAAGGTCATTAGTATTCACGGAAGAGGGCTTTACCTGAACTTCACACCACTCATATCTATTAAAGTTAACAGACAAAATGGCAAAACTGTGAATGTTTTTTAAAACTGGCACCTGAGAGTCTTCGCAGAAAACAAAATCGACACCAACTGCCAACACCTGTGCTCCAGATGACAGGCGTCCCAGCAGCTCCCAGACGCTCTGTCCTCCCTTCCACGCGTCTCCTGGCTTCTGTACGCGCTGTCCCTTCCTGCTGGCTTCTGGGACCCTCATGACCCTGCCCGGGTGTCACTCATCTGAGCAGCAGCCCCCGAGCTCCACCTCCAAGGGGCCTCCTCTCCGCTAAGACTGTCACGCCATCCTGCCGTTGTTTCTTTACTGTTTGTCTCCTCCACCCAGGCTAAGTTTTTGCAGGCGGAGCTCTGGTCTGTGGCACAGTGGCTGGCATGGGCGGCAGTCAAAATATACTTGCTGAATGGTGGAAAAGGGAAAGGAAGAAATCCCTGGAAAAATCACCGGGGGTGTCACTACAACCAATGGGGATGCAAACAAATTCACGCAAAACAGACTCGATTTATCTTTACAGACTTGTGAAAAGAAACTTTTTGAAATCTCTAGCTGGCTAGATCCATAGGGATCACAGAATCTAGACTCGTGGGAGTCTGAACTGGAAGGGACCCCTGGTCACGTGGCCCCACGTCCGTATGATGCAGGAAACACGTGTCCGCTTTGCACGGAGTCAGACGCATCGCTGATGCTCTGTTATCCTGGCAGCCGCGTCTCCCTGAAGAACCATAAACTACAGGCCTGTTTTTCTGCCGGAGGATAACAGTACACAAGCTACAGCTGAGTCTTTCCTTTCCGCTGCCTCGACCTTCTCCTGCTCATCGTCCCCAACAGATGTAGAGAGACCTGGGAGTTTGGACTTCAAACCCAAAGCGGGGCATTTTTGTCCTTGGGGACATGGAATGTAGCAGTCTTCTGAAAGGCATAGCTTTTGCTCCTTCCTTCCAGTTAAGGCATTTGTGGAGGCCATCGGAGTAACTCCGAAACTCCCAAGGGTGCCTAGCGAGGTCCGGGCACACAGCTGCCGCTCAAAATATTTCACTTGGTTGTTTACCAACATAAACTCACTGTTGGCCACTTTCAAGGCCCTCAACTCCTTTCCCCCAAAACTCCCATTAAATGGAACAGGGCAAAATGCTTTTTAGGAGTCACCTAAGAAACTAATTAAGTCAACCAATTTTATATCAGGGTAACAGAGCTCAGGTCTGACCATCGTGTGAGAACAGTCATTACATAGGCAAGAATGGCTACCTTGTGCTTACAGCGATAACACTGTGAAAAAGGCAAAAAAAAAAAAAAAAAAAAAAAAAAACAAGAGAATTTTTCATTACATAGGCAAGAAGGCTACCTTGTGCTTACAGCAATAACATTGTGAAAAAGGCAAAAAGGCAAAAAAAAAAAAAAGGGGGGGGGGGGGGAAAAAAAAAAAAAAAATTTTCAAACAGCGGGAATTTAAATTCTTCCCCCAAGGGGGGGGGGCTCTTTTTTTCACGGGGAGAGAAAGAGCAATGGAATTTCAGTGCCTCACCGAGCTGTGATAGTGCAAAAGAAATACCATCTAGAATGACCGGACAGGGAATACAATCTCTCCTATTGAGCACAGTTGTCTAGTTCAAAGGCCATCCTCGCCCACATTCCAGCTCTTTCCCAGAATCCCTCGGGAGCACTGAAACAAGAGAAGGCCAGGGAAAAAAAAAAAAAGTGTAGCTGTCCTGATCACCTGGAATCCCTTTACCCACAAAGGAAACTTCTAACTATCTTCCTTCAAACACATCCCTTTCTTCTCGTTCCCCACCCAAACCCAGGACAGAAAACAATGATGCCACTGCAATCACCTTGACTCTGACCTTTAAAGGTTTTACCAGGGATCTATTTTTTAAGGGCCAGATAAAAACGCAGGTGATCAGTTTTCAACATGAGTCACAATATCCCCACGGTGAAATAATTCAATTAAATATTTAGTGGCCTTAGGTTTTGTTTGACGTACTGTTTATGACCGGGCCTTGTTAGCGAGGCTGTGGTCTCGTGAGTGAAGATGCGGTCGGCCCTCCCCGGAGGCAGAGGAGCTTAGGGGGGGCAGGCGGCTCTGTCTCCAGAGCTGGAAAACCAGGCGCACAGGCAGGAAGAGGGACGGGGCGTCTGCTGCCACAGCATTGCGGCGCCGTCTTCCTGATCACTTAGAAGCAGAGGCCGTGGCCTCTCACAGACTATCCTATCACTTCTCCCAGAGAACTCCCTGCTAACCCTCTGGAGGGCCACAAAGATCCTCAAGTGGGTCCTTGGCACTAAAGTGCAGGTTTCAGGTTTGGTTCGGGATTTGTTTCTCTCGGGTGATGCTACCATGAGCTGGCTTTACTCTCTCGGTTAAGGAGACTCTCCCGGACCGGCGTCACAAGAAAGGAAGGGCAGGGGAAGCCGAAGGCAAGGTCAGAGTACAGACAGACAACGCTGACCCTGTGTAACAGGAAGAATAATTCACCCTACTTGCTATCGTCGGTCCTTCCAGAAGCTGATGTCACAGGGATTAGAAAAAGCATTCAAGTAATATCTAATCAGAAAACTTTCATTTGAAGGATTCCAGCAATGAAAGACTCCCCAAACTACTCAATTTAGCTGCTTCAGGGTATGGTTACCCTATGAAAAATGTTTAGTTGTGATTTCATTGGTTGTCACCTGAACTCACACAAATGTTTATCCTTCTTACTACATCACAGAGGACTAAACTCTGTGCATTCATGTTTGTATGTGTACTTTAAACTTCTCATATTTCCCTAGATATTTTCCATTAAGGTATAGATCAATTGACTTTGTTGGTGGCAGTATTGAAAGACTGAAATGTTTAGAAAACGTGGTTAGCCGCAATTCTGTGTTCAGCACATTTTTGTTTTACCAAACAAATAAATCTGGCACCTGAAACAGTTTGGTGCCCTGAACAACTCATCCACACTGTGAACTTTTGCTGAATTAACAAATTGTCCCAAAAGAGGGAAATTCATAAAATTAACTACCAGTTTAAGCATTTTGGCTTAAAATGAAAACAAACAAAAACAAACAGCTCCTAAACCACAGAAGCACCTTCTAAAATAAGCTGCCATGTCATTTACCTTCCCTGGGAAGGCAGAAAAATGGCTTCCTCTCTCCTTGTCAGTCACTGAAGCTCTCAACCATGGCTTCCTCTGGTGAAGTGACAAGTGCCGGTTAAACCGGCTTAATATGAAGGAGAGAGATTTACTAGCAATCCCCATTTAAACATGCTAGTCAGCACGCACGCACATATTCGAGAAGGCCTGTCACTGTGCAGAGACCTGTAGAGGACAAAAGAAGAACAAGCCAGGCCCTGCTCTCAAGGACGGGGTCACAGAGCAGAAGGGACAGGAACGTGTGGGCACATGATTCAACAGGAGCTACGAAAGGACCCAAGCTGCACTGTGTGCAGGTAGCGAGAGAGGGCGCTGCCTTTCTGAGCAGGGTAGGTCCGTTACTGGCAGATTCTCTGCCCAGGTTGTGAAAGGAGGAAGTGAGAGGCATGGTAGGCTCGAGTGGGAATGTGACAGAGAAAAAGAAAAGGAAGGGCTGGGGACAACAGCATCATGGGGAGCAGTACCCACTCAGCTTAGGAGCCTGAGAGTGATAAAGGAGGCAGGACTAGGAATCAAAGGTTAGTCTGACATTTGAGGTCCAGGTGGCCTCAACTGGGAGCTCTGTGAACAGACACAGCAATCAAGAGGAGGCAGTTTGGTTTGGCTGAGTCTCAGGTGCCATCAGGAGGGCCAAATATCCCTGTACTGTGCCAGGGACGTGGACGGTACTAAAATAAATGTCTGTTCAGATGAACGGAGACCAACCAGCAGACGGCTGGAGGAGGCTGGAAGCTGACCCAAAGAGGCGGCTTTGCCCGGAGCAGGGAGGTGTGGGCCTGGCAGGGAGTGAGCCCTACACACAAGGACCTTTCCCACCCTCCACATGACAGACGGCAGATGTCTGGCAAATGCCTAGAAATTTCTCGATGCTCAGCTCATTGTATTTGTTTCATAGATAATGCTATAAATGACATGCGCACATTTCTACAGCTATGGACCTTGGAGGCATGTGGCCCCCAATCTGTCAGGGCCTGGGTGTGTACAGTTCTGATCCAAATATGCAAATCATCTCCTTTCGGGGAAATGGTTTTCTAGGCAGAGTTTGGGCTCAGGAGCCAGAAAGAAGAGTGAATGCGAAAGCTCTGTGTCACGTGATTTTCGTCGTTTTTGAGCAGAATCAGACACATGTCCTGGCTCTGCCTCCCGCTAGTTCCATCTCACGTGACCCTGGAAAGGGTTTTTCTGAGCTTCAGTGGTCTCGTTTGTAAAGTGAGTTCCATTCTGGCCTCAGAAGATTCTAGTTAAAAACATATGCGATAAATCACAGGAGAACACACTACGAGATATAAAGCCCTCCACACGAGCCAGTGCTTCCCAGCAAAGCAGCAGAATCCTTCGCATCTGGGCACTGAACCCACCCCAGTAATTCGGGCTTATTCTTACAGGCAGAATTCCGGTCCAGAGAAACGAGGGCATGGCTGAGAACTTAAAGATAACAGAGGCTGAAACTTTAGACAGACTGGCACCTTTGACCTCTGACTTTGGTGTCTTCAAGGTGCCTTTGAGCTGTCTGAAGACCTGGGGTCACCTTACACTATCTAAAACTGGTTCAATTAAGTTATGTTATTGGCACTTGAAGGATGAGGGCTGGATATTAGGGAGACATTAGAGCTTAATTATTACGTCGGCCAACACTTACTGAGTGCCACTGCATGCACTTAGGCACCTGACACTCCCCTTCTTCACAAACCCCCAAGGCAGGTACACTAACTTTATAAAGGAGGAGACTCAGGCTCATAGAACTTAAGTCGCTTATCCAAGGTCACAAAGCGAGAATGTGTTGGAGGCAGGATTCACACCCAGATGATCAGATTCCAAATGCCCATTCTCGACTCTTCCACCATAACACAGAGCCACAGCCAAGGGGAAGAGGTGACGTGAGACCAGGAAAACAAAGGAGGACACCAAGAAAGACTCACGGAGAGGAAGGCTGGGGTCAGAACCTGAGCTGCGCCGTGCGTCCCCCGGGGACTGTCGACTGGGTGATGCAAGGAGAGGCAGGTCAGGCAGGAGGGTGAACGGCTTCAGGTACCAGCCAGCCCGAGGTATCTGCACTTCCACCGGCAACAGGGAGCCAGGGGAAGAAGCACAGGCGAGCAATGTGAACTGCACTTTAGAAAGAAAACCGTGACACTGCCGTTGACTGCGGGCGGAGCGTGCCCACGCGTCGGTCCCGGCTATGATGCGAGGTATGTGAGAGAAGCAGACGCTGGAACTCGGTGGGGCGAGGAGGGGTGCGTCCTGTCATACCTGCGAGTCTGAACTTCCGGACATCAGCCTGGCTGCTCCTGGTCTTCTCACTCTCAGATCCTGCTCCCCAGACGGGGCACCAATTATCTTTTCCAATTAAACCACAGCCACAGGATGCCAAATGCAATGACACCAACCAGCAGCAGGAGGCCTGCCCAGCCCCAGGCTGGCATTTACAACCGCGATTAGCAGGAAGGCCCCCTCTCCTGCTCCCCACAGCTCCCCAGCCCGAGGAACCTGGGACTGCAGGGGAGCCCAGCGGGACCCTCCACCTCCACCCCCAGAGGCCCCCGAGGCAGGGGCCCTGGAAAAGGGCAGGAAGACGCTGGTGGCAGAAACAAGCCAGGGCTCGCTTGCGGTCAGATCCACTGTCCTGTACCACACGAGGCTTTCGGAACACCGAAGTCATGGCACCAACCCCAAAGGGGGTTCTCTCCCCACCTGGTGAGAGCAGTTTACAGAACACCCGAGGTTCAGGCATGTTATGAGCTTACTAATAGCTTCCGCTGACTGAATGCCTATGATGGGCAAGACACTGTGAGAAGCACTTTATATCATTTTAATTCTCACGACGACCCTCTGAGGAAAGTATTATGTTACCCAGATCCCCATTTTAAAGATGGGGAGACTGAGGCTAAGGGAAATTTGCCATAAGTGGATAAACCTAGGATTCAACACCAAATGGTATCTAGCTCCAAAGTCTGTATGTCAGGCCTCAGGGGTCATTACAGCATGGCACATTCGGAATGCAACAGGCAGAGGTTTTATGTAATTCTAGACAACCTACAGGAAAATTTCACTCACCAAGAGGGTCCACGGGGCAAGGAGGGCAATGAGCTAGTAACGAAAGCTAACGTGTACTGAGCACGCACGAGCCAGGCCCAAGCCTATGCTCACTAAACACATTATTTTAATTCTTCTTAATTCTTCCAATAACCCTGTCATCATCCCCATTTTACAGATGAGGAAACTGAGATTCAGGGAGATTAAGTCGCTTAAAGTTATATAGCTAAAAAATGCTACATCTGGGTTCTTAGCTCTAAGTCTAAACACTCTAGATTTTGTGTAAGCCCCTCCCTAAAACAGACCCCAAGCACGAGTTCCCACATTGCCAGTGGCTGAGACAACCAAGTGCCTCCAACGTAGGCCTTCTGCCTTGGTGGAGTAATATCTCCCTCCCAACACACAGACACAGCCCTCACCTCGGCCTGCCTGACGAGGGGGTCCTGTGTCCCAGACACCACACGGCAAGGCCTCCCCCACACCCTGAAAGAACGAGGGTCTCCCTTAGTCAACTATCCAAATGCCCTCTTTCTGAGCAGTCACAGTTTCTATCTTCATCATTTGAACTGCAGTCTTTTAAAACACATGACACACATTATGCCTTCTTACATAGAGCCTGCTGCCCGGTGGCTGTTAACTCACCCTGCAAAGGCAGCCCTGGGCAGGCCGAGCTCATCGCATTGGCTCCTGCTTGCTGAGTCATGTCTGAGGCTTCCTTGAAATACTTCATTTGCTCTAAGGACTACAATTCCTCTTTTAACTGCTTACAATTTCCAGATCAAAGACATTTAATAAACACCCCAGGAATTACGGCCAGGGAAAGGAAACATTCTTCCACCCACCCTGGGAGCGATCACCTTTGGAAGTGAGCTGATTACTTCCGGGACCCTAAGAGGCCGTGGACTCAAAGGCCCCACTCCAACTCCGTCCGAAGCTGCTGGGTTATATAGAGGCCACCACTCCTCCTGGAAAGCCACCCAGCAAGGAAGCCACCAACAGACATGCAGGCCCGTGTTACAGAGATGGCTGTCACCCACACAGGGGTAGAGGTGACATGGGGTTGGAACAGGAGCAGAGGGAAAAACAGAAAGAAGAGGATAAGAAAGGGCTGGGAGGAAGAGAGGACAAGAGAGGCTGCTGATATTTTCCATTATTTTGATTTACGTAGATTTCACACATGTGATCTCAATTCTCACAGCAATTCTAAGGAAGGAGTGACAACCAATAACTGATCTCCTTGGTTTACAAACATCGGAAGTGAGAGTCAGAGACATGAAAGACTTCTACACAGTGGGACTTGCAAACCGGCAGCAAGTCCCGGGAGCTCTACTCCACACCTGCATCGCAGCGTCGGGGCCAGCACAGGTGAGTCGTTGTCACTTCAAAGTTTGAGAAGCATAGGTTTGGGGGTCAGAAATATCTGGGTTCCAGTTCCAGGAACCCTACCTACTTGCTATGCGACCTAGAGCAACTATGAAGCCTGGCAGGCCTAAACTCTCTCATCTGTAAAACATTAATTATCTATAGGGTAGCTGTATGAAATAAACAAAATAACACACATAAAGCCTTTAGCACAAAATGGGGTACAAAAAAAAAAAAATTACCAGTTGGCTCTGCTATGGTCAACATTTAAAGCCACAACCCAAGTCACAGGTCCCACCTCTCATTACTGTCATCGTTCCGGAAACCTTTGCCCCCGGCACACCAGAACCCACGTGGTATGTTGCAACACTCGCCACCCACCAATGTGTTCTTAAACACACAATTTAACAGAGCATCATCGCTGAGATAAGACCACCAAGCACACTCAGCCAAAGATGCACAAGTATAAGGAAAGGAACATGATGACTAATAATGACTTAAACATTTCCCCAGCCAGCGCCCCAAGGCTCTGCCCTTGAGCCCAAGGCCCCTCACACACTTTATACGCTGTGGTTAAAACAAGGACAGGGACAAGTTGGTTCTTCTGGACTCTGACTCCTGACCAGCTGCCACAGACGGAGGTCCCTGAGGACAGCACAGACTAAAGGTCACTACCTTGACCCAAGGATCTCTCCAATGATACAAAATGGACTTAACTTCCAGAGCCAGGAAACAAGGTGCACTAATTCCACAACAGGTGCCCTTTTTCAGACCCTGAAGGTCAGGTACACAGACAAAGTAAAGGCAGGGTCTACCCGACAGGGGCCCAGCACCTCTGCACAGGCCAGCCCGTGTCCTGGCCAGCCCGTCGTTATCCTTCTCATAACCCTGCTTTCCTCTGTGCTTCGCCGCATGCCTGGCCTCGAGTCCTGGGCAGCTCTCCCCCTGTCCCTGACTCATCGCCCAAGGTTTACCATCTCTGTCTTAGGATGTGTCTGGTCCCAAAGCCACCATTCAGGTTGTTATGAAAGCCCTCAGGTCTGCCAGCTTCTGTCTTTCCGCAGCTCAGACCATTTTCAGCACCACTCCCTTAGTCAGCCTCCTACACCAGACAGACCCCACTGTGCCCTCCAGTGACCACTGCTTAGAGAATGAAGCCCACGGTCCTCCAAAAGCGGGCCAGCAAAGCTGAGGCTCCCAGCACTGCCCTTTGCTGTAGCCACTGGGATAACGGAGACCTGCTATTTGTCTGTCTGTCTGTCTGGTTTGGTTTTAACAGAAAGCAAACAGGACAGGGAGAAAAGGCAAGAAGCACGACCTTCCACACTGCCTTCAGCACACACATAACCACAAACAAAAGTCGGTGTGAATAAAATGGATCTCGCTATAAACTACAAATTCCTCCAACCGCATGGCACCTGTTGTCTCAGGATCCAAGGCTTTAAATATACCCATCGTTGGTCAAAATCTTGGGGGAACTCATGTATAAGAAGGGCATTCGGAATTAGGTTTATAACTAATGGAAGAAAAGCAGTTTCCTGTGACTACTTCGCAAACGCTCCTTCTGATCATAAATAGCACTAAACAGCTTCGCCACCCACCCTGGCCCAGGGCTTGGCTCCGACTCCCATTTCGAAATGGAAAAATTAGGTTCACTCTCAGTGGACGAAGATTTACCACAATAAATGGTTTTAAAAATAATGTTTGTTGACTCTAATTCGACACTGCGTAAAGTTTTGATGGAGGTTCTAGAAGAGGTTCCCCAAAAGCTCTGAGCAGTGGCCAGACCGATGGAGCAAGTAGAATCAGCTTCCCACGGTAATCAATACAGTTAGTTCCCTCACACGTCAAGCTGTGATCCAGATCCGAATTTTTGTATGAAAGCGTAAATTAATCAAATGACAAAATGGCACTGACCTTCTCTCGGCAGTGTCTTCTGAGACCAGTCAGCAGGAGAACACTCGCTAGTCCCCCCTTACCCACGGTTTTGCTACCTGTGGTCAACCATCGTCTAAAAATTTTAAATGGAAAATTCTGGAAATAAACAATTCATAAGTTTTAAATTGCGCACGCTCCTGAGTTTTGTGATGAAATCTGGGGCCATCCGGCTCTGTCCCACCTGGCACACACCTCATCCCTCTGTCCAGCATATCCACATTTTATATGCTCCCCACCCATTAGACAACCTTAGCTGTCTCAACGATCGGACTGACAGTTACAATATCACAGAGCTCGTGTTCACATGACCCTGATAGTAGCCTAATGCTGTGTCACAATGCTTATGTCATTCACCTCACTTCACCTGTCACACGGGCACTGTAGCACCTCACGGCATCACAAGAAGGCTGAGTACAGTACAATGCGATACTTTGAGAAAAGTCACATTCATATACTTCTATTACAGTATATTTCTTTAACTGCTCTATTATTATTACTGTTAGTCTCTTTCTAATTTATAAGTTAAACTTTATCAGGTAGGTATAGGAGAAAACAGTATATACAGGGTTTAGCACTATCCACGGTTTTGGGCATCCACTGGGGGTCTTGGAACTTGTCCCCCATGGATGACGGGCGACTACAGTATAGACCAGTCCTTATTTTAAATGAGAGATATAAAAAGTCCCAATTTCCCCGGTTCTTTGTACTTTCCTTCATCATCCTCTCAAACCACATGGCATAAATATTTACACATACGAAGAGATTGCGATCCGTCACCAAGGACACCCTCCTTACACCAAAGGGGTTGTGACAACTGGAAAAGATAAGTCACCAGCCTTTTTGTGGTCAGCTGACTACAGCACCAAACCTTCTGATTTCCTTGATCCAAATCCCTTTCCTCTCTGTTGCTAAAAATAACCACCGGCAGATGTACGGTCCAGGCTCTTGGTGTTCAAAGCAGGGTCCCTGGATCAGCAGGAGCTGCATCCAGGCCCCACACTCACTTGCTCAATCAGAACCTGCATTTTACAAGGTCCCAAGTGAGTCCTAATCTCATCTGAGTTTGAAAAGCTCTGTTTCACATGATAATAAAAAGACAGCAAATAATTTTTAAAAGCTCTGATTTTTTTTTTTTTTTTTACCAAACAATGAACTCTCCTGTGACTCTGCTTCCTTGGACCTAAAAGGACCACTGTACTTTATTCTGAATGCCTCATGCCTCAGCTCAGGAGCCTGGAACATAAAAGGCACTCAGCCTCACACTTATTTACCCTCCAAACACCAAGTCCCTCCTTGATCTTTCTTCACTTAAGCAAACCTCACTTTGGGGTTAAAAAAAAAAAAAAAGATGAGAAGACTAAGAAACAGCATTTGAGAGAAAAGGAGGAAACAATAGCACAGAGGATGAGTCACAGGATAGAGCTACTCAAGTCCTACTAGGAAAATAAAGTCTAAGGTGAGGGGACGCACACAGGCCAGCGGCTGGTTGTGGCCTCCCTTTCAGAGAGCAGGTCCACTACAGTTAGTCCCAGGAGGCTGGCTGCAGCCCTTGACGTTTAAGCTGACTGGGAACTTCTCTGTCACAAAGCCCAGCTGTAAATGAATGGGTAAAGAGGGAAATTTGTAATGCTTGACCTATCCCAGACAAATGCCTGAACACCTCTGTTCCCATAAAGCCCCACGCCCCACCCCCACCCAGAGCACTGCAAATCCCCATCACAGTCATCTATCTACTCTAATTAGCAGCTTTCAGGTTATCTCCCATCTGGCAGTTGCTTGGGGCTAAGGAGAGCACCTTATCAGTTGGTACAGTCCCCCAGAGCGCTGCCAGATCTAGCCGACAGAGGGCGCTCTGTCGTAGGTGTTGCAGGGATGTCCCGAGCTGTTGTGGTGTCTGATGCAACTGCCCTGTTTCGAGGTGGACTCAACTCATTGTCTGGCTTCCCGGTTTCTATGTTATTAGGGAGCTACGAAGCTTTCCACCTGGTTGCTACACAAAATAATGAGAAAGGGTACCCTGTCTCAATATTCTCACCTAGGCCAAGTAAAATGCCCTGATACCAAGTACCTGAGTCAGTCTCCGAGGAAGGTCTTGCACACTCTGCTCTCTGAAGTTAGAGTGCAGAGGTCAGAAGGTCAGGACTCCTGAGACTATAAGCACAAAGTCCCAAGCAGCCTCCATACCGTCCCCGGTGTCATCGCAGCTACTGCCAAATTTCTTTCTTTTCTTATTAAACGTATTTGGAGAGTCCAAATAGCAGGAACATGTAACAAAGGTTATTAACTCAGGGAGCTTACCTCCAAAGAGTTTTCCAAAGGGCAGCCAACGTGACATGATCAATCTGACGGCTGTGACAAATGAAGCTTTATTTGCCCGAGAGCCCTCCCTGTGCATTTAGCTGTGATCGCTGAGGCCTCCCGGTCCCCACGGACGAAACGCACCCAGCTGTCCACTCTGCGCCTCAGACCTCACAGATCCAGACTCTCCAAGCATTCCTGTGCAACGAACAGGGGCTTTTTGCCTCATCGTGACCTTGAATGATGGCCTTACAGCTTCTTTAGAGGCACCAACGGTCAGCATTTGCTATGGGCAGGGAGCCAACAGCAACTGACTGCACCGGCTTCATCACTGTTCGGGCCTTGCTCCTGTCATTTAAAATTCAGAAGTATAAAACTTGGAACTAAGATGGGATTTCCCTCCAGCGTCCATGGAAATGGCTAGAGGAATGATTTTTTTACCTTCTGCTGTGTGCTATCTTACATGGTTCCTCACTCTCATTTCACAAAACCCAGCAAGTTACACATTTATCCAAAAGATCAGGAGACCACGTCCCCGTGAAGGCCACAGGAGTAAGCGCCAGGCTCCAGAACTATCTGTGACAAAGCGAGAACACTTGTCTGCATTTTTCTAAGAAAGACTTGTCTTGTTCCCTCAAAACACAGTTTGGATTAAGATGGCTGGCTTTTAAAATAAGCTTATTGATGAATCCAATTCCTCCTGAGTATATATCCTGTGAAAGGGAACAGGCAAATGGGCGGTAACTAGAGAAGGGAATAAAATCAAGAGAGAGTTTAGATGGTGACATTCTTTTTTTAAAATTTATTGGGGTGACAATGGTTAACAAAATTATAAAGGTTTCAAATGTACAATTCTATAGTACATCTTATGCACACTGCATTGTGCTGACCACCCAACGTCAAATATCCGTCCGTCACCACATATTTGACCCCCTTTACCCTTTTCTACTGTAAACCACCCCGCCCCCTCCCTCTGGCAAAGACTAAGGCGTTGTCTGTGTCTATGAATTTTTGTCTTGTTCATCTGTTGCTTTCATTTTAATACCCCACATACGAGTGAAATCATATGGTTCTCGCCTTTTTCTGCCTTATTTCACTTACCATGATTCTTAAAGAATATGAACACTCACAGACAATCCCAGGTGAGGAATGTACTGGGGTGAGAAGACTGAGTAAGCTGGGGCGGGGAGAATGCAACCCTAAGAGGGCTCTTCTCCCACAGAAAGGGGGAAGCGGAGCACAGGGCCCTGTGGATGGGCTGGTGGGGGCCTTAGTACTGGAAGATGAGTGCGAAACACTTGCAGAAATGCAGGAGGGTGGCGGTTAGACTGTTTGCACACCCTTGGCCTTGACCCAGCTTCTGTTCCATGCTGGGGCGTGCAGGAAACAGGTGGTGATCTCCTTTCACATCCTGGCAGGACGGAATTTCTGTGTCACATCTGGGCCTCAGAGTCTTCACCCAAAGCAGTATTCTTCTGATGAGTCTTTTAAGTGAAGGGATGATCTGCCCCCAAAAGTGAAAGGGTTGGTTTCATAGCCACATTTCAGACATATGCACTTTCTCATGCGTTGATTTTATACAAACGTATACTGAACCCAGGTGTGAAAGCTGCTGTGAGAACTTAAAACCAGATCGGTCTGAACTTGCCCTCAAAGGCCACTCTCGTAGAAGGCTTATACGTGTTAGATAGATTAAGGAGGTGAAACTGGTTTGGTAGTTTACAGGAGATAGAGTAATTCCAGTTGGGCTTAGGATGTTGCACCCCAAATTTTACTGTACATAATAAGAATCACCTAAGAATCTTTCTCTATGGGGTCTCCTCCTTCTCATAAAATTCTATGATTCCTCTATCTTTTTAGGACAGAAGACACTGGCTTCTCTTATGGTAACTATCCTTTAAATTGGAGAAGCCTTTGACAGTAAACCTAATAAAGGTGTTAATCATGATTCTTTTCTCAAAAAGGTCCAAGGAAACTTCAAATCTCATGACTATAAAAGGTGCAAAGCTGACGCCCCATTTTAACAGTCTTTCTCTTCAATCCACAGAGAAGGTAAAATTTAAAAGGTACACACAATTTATCTGTGATCAAATCCACCACCCCACACTGGCCCCGCCTCAGAATCCAGCAATGCTGCTGAGTGGCGCTTCAAAGGAAGCCCACGTAATCCCAAAGCAAGCCTGGGATGAGAAGAGTCCCATAGGAAACAGGAAAGGGGCTCACTCTCGGACATTCCACTCCCAAAGTTCCTCCTCCGGTAGGGATTCTCGGCTTCTGGAACCCTGTCAAGGAAGCGCCCGTGACGGGCTAAGCGGACACCTGCTCTCCTCGCATGCTCCGAGCAGTTCAGTCTCCCCAGAGCTCCGAGCAAGGAGGCCACAGAGCTAATTACCACCGCTCAAGCATGACACTGAAATATCCCCGAAACGCTTCCCTTTTAATAACCTGAGTTTTAAAATTAACACCCATCACAGACATACACATTTTCTACCACTTTGGTCAGGACCCAGGAGGGTGACAAGGACCCTGAGGCCACAAAAAAATGAGTAGCGGAGGAGGACGCTTTTCTTAATCACTAGTAATTATAGTTGTAGCATTAAAAGCAAACACATGATAAAGATCATTTTGGAAAAACAGAAACAGTTCCCATGAGGTAAAGAATTTTCATTAACTGGGAAGGCCAGTTTCAATCCATCCAAAGGCTGGACCGGCAAGTTTTATGCAGTGCAACAGCCAAAATAGGACTTCCATTTTTTAAATGCATGTATAGAAATGGGCTAGCTTCAGCAGGTGTTGGCAGGCAGAAGTCCTGGAACATCTGCTGTAATGAAGATGTAAAACTCCTATAACGGAGGTGTCTTAACAGCTCCTCTAAGTGCTGTAAGAGCACATACGTACTGTTACATACGCAACAGTATTAACTTGCTTAGCGTCTTCTTCTATATAGTGTCAAGACCGTTCCTATCTAAACATTCATGAACTTGGGATCTGAACAGCCTCATCTAACAAGGAGTTTCGCTAAACTTCTTGGCCCAAGAACTAATAATAACATAGTGAATAAGACAAACATAAAGACAGACCGACATAATGAGCCTATCACGGGCAGCTGACATTTAATGAGCACCTACTATGTGAAAGGTGCTTCCGCATATCCCGTTGACTAGGTGGACTCTCCCCACGTGAAGTGCTGGACAGGAGCTGTCCACTCCCTTTCACAGATGTGGAAACAGCGGTTTCCCTTAGGTCTCATGGCTGGCAGGTGGGTCAGGCTGGGATAAGAACCCCGCTCTCTTGACCCCCGGCCCACGCACTGTTCTGTCGCCCTCCCACATATTTCCACCAAGTGAGAGGACGTAATGCTAAGAAATGCGTTCGCTCTGGTTCCGCAGGCACACCCGTCCCATCTCATGTGATGGTTGTCTGATTACTTTAAAAAGTCAAAGCAGGATTCAGAAATTATATATGTACCTTAAACAACGAACTTTTACATAAAATATTCATTCCTCAATCTTGTGATGAAGGGCCAAGGCCTTTCTTTTGAGATTGGATCTGCTGCTTGGAGTTCTGTGGTCTTTTTAGCAAAAATCATGCCCCGCAAAGTCCAATTTCAGATTCCTTCAAGGAGCATTTCATGCCTTGCAAAGAGAAGAATCCTAGATTTTAACCACCACCCCACTCTCTTTGTTTATACTGATGCATCTCAACCACACCTAAAACAAGAGGAATTTTTAAAAATAATTTGTTTTTCAAGTCTTTCCAAAACACCTAATGTAGTTTTTCAGAAAAACAACTTCTCTCTTCACACACAAATTTCATCAGCTGTTTAGTTCATTCAAATTATGTAACTACAAAAGCAAATACAAGTGGCAAAAACAAGTGTTGGAGAAAAAACACAACTGCCCAGTAAGCGCAGCATTTACCTGGACAAAGACGAGGTAGGAGACAGGGGAGAGAGCAGTCACAGTCCCCCACGGCTGACCATGAAACAGAGAGCAGCAGGGATGGCCAGCAGGCCCCAGGGACTGGCCAGCAGGCCCACTGGAGGCCAGCTAAGAGGGCTTCTATCACATACGCCTGTAAGCACCTTGGGGCACACACTCAATATTTCCATCGGAAAGCAGAGAAATGCTGGAATAGGAGAAAAGGTGATGCTCAAAACACATGAGGTCCAATAACCATGCCCTTGGCAAGTCCCAGGAACTCCGAGCCTCAAATGCCATAATAAATGGTTAAAACAGTGTTCCTCAGGTGACTGCTGCAAAATTAGATAAGAATATATAGAAAGCAATGGGCCCTGGTCTTGGAACACAGGCTGCACAATAAACATGAGCTACTTCCTTGCCTTTTGTATCTTTCTTCCACAATGCCTAACGATATGCTTCAAAGAAGAAAGCTTTGAAGATGGATGGGTGGGTGGG
>AWHC01054442.1:0-18392 GCA_000465285.1 Eidolon helvum
ATAATAATAATAATAATAATAATAATGGCATAAAAGTTAGTATAAAAGGAGAAATAGAATGTAAAAAACATAATTTTTAGAAGAAAAAGTACATATGACTAAGCTTACTAATTAGAGAAAGTAAAACTGAAAGAATTAGATAGGACTACTTACCAATCAGACTGGCAAATACATAAAAATTTATAAAAAGGTTGAAAATTAAAAATTATTAGTGAGAATGCTTATTCAATACTGGAAAGAGAATAATAGAGTGAAACCCAGTAGTATTTATGGAATAAAATATATGTAAATTTTATTATTCACCTAGCCTACTCCTACATATGAGTACCAGAGGAAATTTTGCCCAGATTTACAAGGAAGTTCATATGAGGCTGTCCACCATCACAACACTTCAATAGTTGAAATTTAAAACTATCTAGGTATCTATCAATAAACAAGTGGATAAATAAAATTTAGTAAATGCATAACATTGAGTAGATAGAGGGGAAATTATGCAAAACAGTCAAATATAAAATAATATTGATTAAATAATTTATCTTTATTTTTATTTTCCAGAAAGTTGAATTTGAAAATACTGCTTGGCATTTCAAATGTTGTTTAATATTATTAAGGACAAATATATTGAAATAAAGAATTTAAATAAACCTTTTACTCTCTTTTAGTAGGGCAAATGTCCATCAACATTTTGAAGTCCAATCTTCAGATTCACCAAAATAAAAATTTACAAATGTGTAGCATATGCCATTGCTATGAAATTTACTTTTTGATTGAATCTAAAAATTATTTCATTTTAATGACTAATCTGCTGTACCAAAAGATAAATTTAAAAACAGCACATATTCATTTATTTCAGTCTTTAATTTATCTTTTTTAAAAAAGATGAATTTGGATATTGTAATAATTACCTGAAATACAAAATATTTAAGTGACTTTTCTCAAATACATTTATGTTACTCACTGAACCAAAAGCCCCAAGTCAGGTATCCCTTGGACTGTATAGGCTCAATGATCAAGGCAGTACATAGCTGTGAAATTCATGTATAAAATGTGGCCATTTTCACACTTGCACGGTTCATTTTAAAGAAACATTTGTTCACATTTGTTCAATAGTTCATCCCTCTGTTATGCTAGTAAGAGGAAGCCAGTCAATATATAGAAAGCAAGTAT
Source organism: Eidolon helvum (assembly GCA_000465285.1). Lineage (NCBI taxonomy): Eukaryota > Metazoa > Chordata > Mammalia > Chiroptera > Pteropodidae > Eidolon > Eidolon helvum. The sequence continues at coordinate 1,168 of AWHC01054442.1, forward strand.
GCCATTGATTATTCCAAATAGCTCTGCTACAGTATAAAACCAGGCAAAATTGTGAAGTAAGAAATGGTCTCCTTTTTCAAAATTTGTTTTTGCTACCCACATTCTAATGAAGATCACACAATCCCAATCACTTGCCCATTTATTATTTTTATTTGTGTTTTTGATGTTCTCATTTTTTCCTTTAAACTTTAGGTCTAAGTAGGCCATGAAGAAAGCTAGAGTAGAAGAGTTTACAATTAATAAACTGATATTCAACTTAGGCACAAAACTAGATGCAGTCAATACATGAGAGAAATTAAAGACATGATGGTGGAGGGGTCTAACTAGTTTGATGACTGCTGACAGGTGGTCACTGAGTGAATAATTACCCTCTGGATAGTCAAACTAAGAATGAGTGTGTTTCTTGTGTTAATGGGCCTTGGTGATGGCAAATTCAAGAGTAGACAATGTACAGAGAACCAGGTCAACAAACTAACAGTCAGCTTTTAAAAGGTCTGAAAAACAGGGTCCAAACCATAGGGATAGAGATCAGTGGAGAATTCCAGCCCAGAGGAGTTGAGAAACTAGGGAAACATGGCAATTATAGAGTAGGACTGGTCAAAGTAAGACAGATGACAATCTACTGAGCATGTATTTCCAGAAAATATTTAGAAATTTCAGGACTAATTGTCATCACTGAAAAACAACTTTTTAATCAGGAAAACACTAAACATATGAAGTCTAGAATACCTATTCTTGGTATGGAATTTACTTCATTATTAAATACCTAAACTCTGATGTATAAAGCTTAACAGGGGCAAATGCCCATAGACTTGATGAAGTACTTGGGTTTAGTGATTAGAAATGTAATGAAAGAAGGAATAATGTAGAAGGTTAACTATATGGTGTGACACTTGAGATATTGATTGAAGTTTTTCTTTCCATACTAAACCAAGGGCACAATTATTTCCAAAGGGCTGATTATCTTCAATTTACAGTTCTGGCCAGTTATGTGGACTACTAATAAGTCAGAGCTTCAAAACCAATAACTGTTAAGATGTTATAAGAAAATGATTTTCAGATATATTTGCATTTAATAAGAGAATCTTTAGTACTCTAGAAAATTAATTTTTAAAGTTAGAACTATCAAATAGTAATGAAGATATTTATGAGCAGGAAATCTTATCAAGAAACCTAATATGTAGGTAACATAGATACCATCTTATTCTTCTAAGTGTAAAGTTAAGTTTGTCACATATCTTAATATATAAACAAGAAAAAATAATTGAAGCTTTCATTTATACGCAGTCATTTTATCACAAACACACAGATAATTTAATATCAACTCTCAATCTCAATTTAACTTAGAATCTAGCTCACATGCCATGTGTCAGCTTTTTTTTTTTACTTCTGCTGTGCTTAAACTAAATTGTTTCTTCAACTTTGTACCTATAAATTTTAATAATAGTTTTATATTATCTCATGTTATAAATATGTGTTTGTATCCCTGACATGAATGATTTTTTTGAGTGTAAAAACTTTATGGAATTTATCCTGACTTTCCTAATAAGTGGTGTGCTAGTACTAGTCTCTCCAAAGGAAACAAACTGATTTGTAGTGTTTGCCAATTTCTGAAATATAAGCATTTCCACCATAATACATGAGTGCTTAGTATGTGTTAAGCATCATGTCTTGCACATATAATTTATCCAATAAGTATCCAAGCTGCATATGTTGAGCCTTGTTATTTTACCAATTAATTTAAATCCCAAGGAAAATATACTTCACAAAAAGTCTGAGTAAGCAGAATTTAAGAAAAGAGTCAGAGGTAGTATGGTACTCTGATAGCTACATAAAAAATATACACACTTTAACTGACTGGATTTAAATATTGGTTCAAATATTTAAGAGCTACATGATCTTGGTCAAAGGATTTTCTATTACAGGATTGCCATGTGGACTTAATGTGTTTATGTATTTGAAGTACCTAACACAGTGCCTAACACATAGGGGTGATCTATAACTGTTAACTAATTTGTTTTATTTTAATATCATAAATAGAGAGACATCTAGGAGACATACAGAGTACAGATCCCTTGTGTTAATTACGAGAAGGTTGAAATTGCTAGTTAAACAGGGATGGCGCAATTGAAGGGAAGTCCTTTTCTGAGAGGTAAGGAAATACATATTTTAGAAAAGGGTTTAATCATATGAGGTTTTTTGTTTGTTTGTTTGTTTTTAGATAGACTATAGATTCTGTTGTTACACCAAATAAAATAATTGAAATGTTTACAATAGAAAAGTTCATTTTTTTTATATGATGGCCTGAGATTATGCAATCCAGGGCTGATTTGATGGGATCCTAAGTGCATTCTGTTTTCTGCCATTTTTAAAATATTGCCCTTGTATACATGGTGTAATGTGGCTTGCTACCAAAACCAGAACAGAGATGCTCCAAGGAGTAAAGGAAGGAGCAAAAATAGGGTAGGATGGGAAAGGTGTATAAATTAGGTTTTTTCTCATCTCATTGATGAGAACAAATTCATATGCGCATACCTATGGTTGCAAAATAGTCTGAAACATACTGATTTTTCTGGGTAGTTGTGTTCAGCTAAAATGCAAGGCTTCTATTACTGAGAAAAGAAGAGAATGGATGTGAAGGTGGAAGAAATCTTTGCTGGATGTGCTAACCTTCAGTGACGACCACCTTTTGCTCATGGACGAATGAGTCAGTGAAGGTCCATGAAAGGTGAAAAAGTATGCAATCCTCTGGAAGATGATTCAAGTATACACAAATAGCTTGATTCCTTTCATTTCGTTTCTAAGGACCTTCAGAACTGTAGCAATCCTTAACTGTACTATTTTAGATATTGTAATTATTTTGCCTCGGTTGCTATTCTAACTTTAAAAGCAATTTACACATCCTGGGTTGGTAATGCAGCTAAATCCATTCAGGTGAAATGGGAGCTCTCACCCCTCAGAAAGTAATAAACCTTATCATAGGCATAATCCAACTGATTCAGGCACATTAGCTATTAGCAGATGTTTCTTTTGGCTGAAAGATTGAGGACTCTCCTTGATTCTCATCATTCTGATATTCCTTCACAATGCCTAAAGATCACTATCTCCAAAGAAACATCACAAATAAAAAAGAAAGATTCACAGAAATGCATCGATAGAATATATGGGTTTTTGTTCTTGTTTGTGTGGTTTTAGTCATGATATGAGAAGAATATTTTTGCATGATTTGGAATATATGGCTGAGGGAAAGTTTTCACTGTACTTGAATTTAAGCTATTTAAAGCACAAGTAGCTTGCCTCAGAATTAGTGTTATAATTTTGTGCTGCTTTGAAAGAAAGGAAAAAAAATATATTAATTAGTAATTTATTTTTACTTTGTTCGATTTTGTTCTAAAGTTTCTTACAGTTGTTTTCTAACCCAAGCACTGTCAAAAAATATCTTTGAAAGTAACTATCCCCTTATTAATAAGCAATATCTTAAATATGGGATATGTTTAAAATTAACTAATTATTTCAGAAGCTAGGTGTTAGGCATATTGATTGCATAATGAATACAAATTAATTGTTCTAAAACAAACAAAAAAATCAGATCATTTTATATTTTTATTCATAATTCTACAAATCATACCTTTGTATCCTCTAAGTAATGTAGGGAGGAGGTAAGAGAATTAAAATGTTAATCAAGCCACAATCAGAGACTGCAATGTGCTGATCAGCCTGCAGCCAGGCGCCAGGAGAACACCTTCAGAACAAAGGAAGATTTTTGCTGGGATTGCTAACAACCCATTCTCCATACCTGTGAAAAGAGACACAGGAACCAAGAGTCATTCCCTATGGCTAAAATCATGGGGGAACTTATGGATTAAAGGCTGGTAACTGCCAGCCGCTTTGACTCTACATATTCTTACCTTTTCAGCTACATAGTATTCCCCTTCCTCACTATATGTTCATAACAAAGAAAATAGGTTAACAAAGTCTTTTAAACTATAACTCACAGGAACTAAAGAATGATACATAAACTGAATTCCCTGAATACTCAGGGTCCCTCTTAGTGCCTTTACTCTGTCTCTCTCATTGTCCCTACTCACTGCCTTTCCAAGTCCCCCTAACTCTCTGTCCCTGAGAGGAGACCATACTCTGTGAAGTATTATCCGTTTTCTAATAAAGTTTCCTTTTGACTAACTTTGGTGTATGTGTTGAATTCTTTCTACCCTCTCCACCAAAGGACCCTCTTCTTCTGTCGGTGCAGGGTTTGGTCTCCACCCATCCCCAACTTGGGGAAATTTGCCCTGTCCTGCATCAGAAGAATGATATTCTCTTACCCATTTTGAGACACTAGCCAGAGTGAAAAGAAAATGATCTAATTCATACTCCACCCCCCACTCCCATCATTTTGTATGCAATGACTGAGGCTTAGAAAGATATAAAGAACATAAGCTTTAGAATCAGATATTTGGAATTTGACTCCTTACCTGACTTTCGTAGTTATATGAGCATGCAAGATGGGTTTGTCCTTCTGTGTCTCCTCTTACCCTATTCTACATTCACTTCCTCCATGATTTCTCCAGATAGACTCACTTGCTGTTACTGGTTCTGAGGAGTCCTGAGACTTCTGGACCTCGATTCTTGGTGTTGAGAGAAAATGAATTGAAGACAGATGTACAGCAATTGCAAGCAAGCAAGTAAATTTTACTAAAGTGAAAATAAACAAGAGAAAAGTGTGGGCAGCTCAGAGAGAGTCTGCTCAAAGCTGTCTGAATTACCAGCTTTTGTTTTCTTGGGAGTGGGGTGTCTCAAGGCTATCTGTCTTGCCTCAGGTCGTGACTAGTTTCCCATACCATGTCTCAAGGCCATCTATTCTTTCTCTTGGTCTTGGTTTATTTCTCCTGCTGGGGTCTCACACTTGAAATCAAAACAGAGAGAAGGCTGAGTAAGGGACTGAGGAAAAATTACAGAGTCGCATCTTAGAGTCTAGATGTCTTCTCTAGGTTAACTATCCTATCTCACTGGGACTCTGGTTTCTATTTGAGTTCAACCAGTGGTAGGCACCTTCAGAAGCAGTCGGTACTTTCTGGGGCCTGAAACTTTGAGTACCCCCTTGTAGAAAAAGAATATACAGAATTTCACACACAAAATGAGGCAGGAAAGTGAATATTTATTTACATTAAGAAAAGAAATCATAGCAAATTATATATTTTAAGTATACAAAAGACAAATGCTTAAAAAACATTCAAGACAGGTGCCACAAATATCACAAAATCCAGAAAAAAAACATTTTTGTATAAATTAACTATCTCTTCAATGTTTTTCATCATACTTTTCATATGACAATAATAGTCTTTCTAGAGAAAATAGAAAGAGAATTCTGTATTTATTGTATGATTGAACAAAATTTGATTTTTTTTTTTTACTACACGTATAGAGTTTAGAAAAGTTTCTTTTAAACTCAAATTCTTTTTACAATATCACGTGAAAAATGAGGGTTTTTTGTCAAATATAAGAAAATATCAGGGTTTTTTTAATGTATTAAGTATAAGATTTGAAATATTTTTCCAAAGATAGATTTCATTCAATATTTTGATCTTGTTGTTTCTCTCCCTACATACATCCTGTCCCAGGTATCCTAGACACATTCCTATACAATACCACCTCTGGCCCTGCATCTTCTTGTTTTGAAATCAGGTGAATTAACATGGAAGTAGCAGAGCATTTCTGAAAGCCATTCTTAATAGTTGCATTACTAGCAATGACTTAACAATACAAAAAGGGGACCGTGAGCCATAAAAACATATCCCACAAAAAAACAAACTAATAAACAAAACCCTAAATTATCTCTAACTCTGGGTTCCAAAATTGCCACTGGCTATTCTAATACAGTCATCAGGAGGAAAGGAAAAATTAGAGAAAAAAAAAATTCTTAATGAGAAGGTATTGAAAAAGCATTACTCTTTCAAATTCTACAGAAACTGTGACTTCTAAACATACTGATAGGTTCCTTCCCAAGGCCTTAGAAGAAACTCATGCCAGAGAGCTTTATTAATAGTTTAAGACACGTGCATCTCCAGGTAACAGGTGTGCAAGTGGGAGAAGAAAAGTTTGTGATATTTCTTCCCCATTTCTTCCCTGCTCTGGGATGTGACTTCTGGCAGTGGCTGTGTCTTTCTCTCATTATCACACTTGTTAGGTGGCCCCTCTTTCACATCTGGGTTCTCAGTGGAGAGAAATGTTGAATACTTAAGACTTGGGCTCTATCCCTATCAGGCTGCACCTAAGGGATTAGGGACTATAGGGCAGCCTTTTTCTAATGGTATAGTTTTATTTCCAGTAACAATATTATTCATTTGCCCATTCAGACCTAAGTGTTAAAATCACTTCCTGCTCTTGTCAATTTCTGGGTACTTCAATAGCCCTCTTGTGATTCTATTGATTCTGCTAACACTTCTGTAAGGTGTTTTTAAGATATCTAAGTCATCTGAGTTGGATTTTATTTCCAGCAGCATCCTAAGACAGATAAGTTACTTTAATCTTAAACATAAGTGTCTTTATCTGTGAAACAAATAAAATAAGGTTTATTTCATAGATGTGTTGTGAAAATGAAATGAGACAATGCATGCAAAATATATACTACTATTTAATTTGTACCATTTGATTTTTTTTCTTTCAGGAAAAAAAAGTGAAACTAATTTATTCAAACACACAGAGACAGAGCACTCCAATCTCCTAGTGTGATCTAATGCCAACTACATAGCACTTCTCACATCATGTTTTTAAAATTACAACAGTATTATTAGATCAATATTTCTATAAATATAACACACTGAATTCTTAGAAAAATAAAATTAAAAATTAAAACCATACAAAATAAATGGCAATTTTTATTAGATTCAATACATATACAATTAACATTTCAATTAATATAATCATAATAAACATGAATAAGAAGAAAACAATTTTAAAAACTCATATTCATGGGTGTATTCACTGCCAACTAATACAGACTGAACTTATCTGGGTGAGGACCAGTAACAACTGGCAGACTAGAACCACTCCATAGCCCGCACATGAAATAGCACTGTAAGGCAAAATTTTATTATTCTTGTATTTCATTCTGGTTGAGGATATCTATAATGATCACTTTCTTTGCACATGAGCTATGTTAAACAAAAACTTTCACAGCCCAAAGCTTTTCTGAAAAAAAGGGTTTATCAAGCCACATGCTAGCTAGAAAAAGGACCAGGTCCTGGGGCACGCGGTCCAAACCACGAGCAGCAGGACTAGACAGAGAAGACAGCACGTCCACTTTTGATTGACAGGCTCTTTTACCCATTAAGTTTTGGGGAAGAAAAATGTAAGCTGTTTTGAAAGAAGTTTTATTGGTTCTAGATAAAGAAGGTAGGAGAAGGTGAAGCAAAACTAGTTCTGGGGTAGGTGCATAATCCATAAGGAAGAAATGTTTGCTCTTTGGGATTGGTTGTGGGCAACAGTCTGGAAAGTTCCTGCATAAGCAAGATGCAGTGGTGCCTGGTAGTTGGCCATTCAGCTATTTTCTCTAGATAATTGTGGAAATTGCCACCCTGGAGTTAATTCCAAAGTTTCAACTTGTATGCAGTAATGAAAGTAGTCTTTTGTTTGCTTTGCCCTGTAGTCATTAATGGATTAACCTCTCTTGTCTCTTCCACCTTCTGCTCTGCTATAATTTAATTTAGGACATCTCAGAATTTTTTTTTTCTTGTTAACTCCCTTCCTTCCTCTTTCTCTGTCTTTCTGTCTTTATTTATCTGATTTTTTTTTTTTTTTTGCCCTTGGCTATATTGTAGTAAAACTCTCCTGACAAATCCACCCAAGACCAGCTTTTTCTTAATGAGTTATTTATTGAAAATGGTTTATGCCTTTATCAAACACCAGCTATTAAAAGGAGAATTTGTGCTTTACCAATATACAAATCACCTAATGATAAATCATGAAGGCTGCCAACAAGCACAACACAGTCTTCTCTCCGCACAATTACCATATATATACTTTATCTTTAGGCAGTAGAACAGGAACTCGTAGCATATTATTGTACATTTATAGAAATCACACAACCTGGCTCTGATTCAAATTTTTAGTTCAGAATTAAGTTTGAGCTCTCACAATCATTTTTCTTGTCCAAAGCTAGTTCTGACCATTCTTTATCTAATATAATAAGAAAGTCAATGTCCAGTGAAATCGTATGTGTGTATGTGTGTTTTCCTTCTAAACAGGGAAAAGGGAAAAGAGAACTGGACCCCACTGGTACATTTTAGCCTCTTAAAGGTGAAGGTATTTGGTTTTCTTTTTGTTTTTTTTTGTTTTTGTTTTTGTTTTTAGAGAAGGTTAGGTAGTGAGAAGAAAAGGAAAGATTCTTAAAGAGAAAAAAAGAAGTTTCATTTGAATGCATACAGGGAGTGTTGCCATGGGAACTCTGCACCAAGTACGAAAAAGAACATTTATTCTGACTGTTATTAGGAAGTCCATCATGTGCTGGCAGCTGCAGAAAACCAGCTCTGATTATCGAAAAATTTTAATTTTCCAAAGGGATCGGGTATGGATAAGTGATTTAAGTAGTGATAAGACATCCCCATAAAAGTTATAGTCATTATCTAAAACTCTGATCCTGATGACAAAATTGTCTATTATCTTCTATCATTAGTGTCATCTTCTAACTGCTTCATATCTAACTGCTATAGATACAAGAAAATGTTTTAGGACACAGAATCCCTTTATAATCCCTTTGTTCATTGTTATTTGTCTTAGGCCTACTAAACTTCATATATATAATTTATATAAAATTCTTATGACTCTAGTAGTATTGACAGAGAATAGCATGGAAGTTTGGTTTTATATTGTTGTGAATCTTTATGATATGGTGAATTTAACTACCTGAAGTAAATACAAACAACAGAAAACAGAAGGAGGTTTAATCTTAAAATCCACATTAGTCCACTGCAAGGTACTTTATGCTTTGGGAAAAAAATGATTAATGCCGAGCCAATTTTGTTAATAGAAATATGTTGAAATAATTGTTTCTTCATAGGCAGCAAACATAATTCTCCATTTGACATGCAGATTAGCATAGCTGAGAATGTGAACTGTGGCACCAATCACTGGGATTTAATCTTTGCTCTCCCATTTACAAGCAGTGTATGATCTTGAGCTAGTCCCTTAATCTCTCATTGTCCCATTTCTTCATCTTTAAAATAGAGATTAAGATGAGATCAAAAGTTTTAATACAGAGATTGGCAAACATTTTTTGTAATGGACCACAAAATAAATATTTTAGATTTTGCCAGCCATATGGCTTCTGTGGTAACTAGTCAACTCTGTCATTTTTTTGTGTGATAGCAGCAATAGACATTACAGAAATTAACGAGTGTGGATGTGCTCCAATAAAACTTTATTTATAAAAACAAATAGTGAATCTGGATTTAGCCTGTGAGATATACTTTGCCAAGTACTGATTTAACACATAAAGTGCTTAAAACAGTGCTTAATTCAGAATAATTGCTAAATAAGTGTTAACTATATGAGTTGTACTGTGGATTTTTATCATTGATTATAGTTTAAAATAAATAAAGCATTTTGAAGTTATCATTATATTCTCAATACTAAGTTAATTAAGTTATAATGAATTCAGGAAGCGATTTTGAGGAATGAGAATGACTCAAAGTTTTGAGCTCTGCAAAAAAAGAGATGATACTAGTAAGAAGATATTACTTTAAAGATATTGCTATTGCAATAAAAGTAAACAGTACAATCTACTTGTTATAAAGCAGAAAAAAGTGTATAATTAAAATGGGATGAGTAGAATAAGTTACTGTGTAAAACTTTTTAACATACTTTTATATTAAAGAAATAATTTTAGAGAGCAAGAGTAAAGTGGACAACAATGAAAAATCTTATCGGTTGAATTGAGATAGAATCGAGACTGAAAAAAGTGATATTTGAGAGAGAAAGTATCATCAAATTGTCATCACAGTTGATTATACAAAATAAGCTCTTAATGTCATTGATAATTCTACTTGTGCCTGCCTTTCATAACCAAAATATGGAAACCACTTGAAATTGTAACTGTGAAGTGGCAGGTGGTCAAATTTCAAATGCCTATTTCAATGGCACTAGTAATATTTTAGTTGCAAAGCTTCAAGATTTAAAGGCCTTGGATGCCATATTTTCCCTCCAGGAAGTAGAGTTATGTATTCTTCTTTAATTTGGTAATATCCAGGCTGCACTTTATCAAAATGGTCATGAAATAACTCTTCATTTTTCCAATCATTCAATTCTAAAACAACACGGTCCTCCAAGTTTCACTTGCAAATGTATCCATCAAATGTTTGAGGTGAGTAACAAGAAATAATTTGAAAAGATAATAAGGAAAAGTACTGACTAGCATGCATAATTTTTCCTAGGACAAAATTTATTGACCAATAAAGACCCCAAAAAAAACATCTCTAGTGGAAGATTAAAATGTCTCTTTATCTGAAACAATTGTTTTTCTGAATAATTTGATTACAAAACCCTTGGAAACTTATATTCACACTGATTAACTAATAATGAAAATAAATAATAACTTTTGTTGGCTTTACAAATTTATATTTAATTCATCCCATGAATACACACCATGCAAAAATTTTAAGTTGAGCTTTCTATAAACTATTTTTTTACACAGAAATTTTATATATTTATTTATTTATTTTGTTAGCATGAATTTATATCTTGTTTTACGTGGGACAGGTCCTGTTCATGTCAGTTTCACTGGTATATCTGCTTTTGACTTTCAAAAGAACCCCATTTTGGAAAATAATGTATGTGGATACACTTTTAGTTGTTTATTTCTAGATGCTGTTCAACAAATAGTGTACTCTTCTAGGGCCGTGTGTTTTTTGCTTTGATAAATTTATAACTAAATCTGTGTTAATTCTTCAATAGCTCATAGAGGCTTGTACTTTCCCCAGGATATTAAAGCAACTATTACAAGCTATTACTGCTCAAAAGTAAATGCCTTGGTTCTTGACACTGATGGACTTCATTGGCAAGATAAGTAGTCCTGATTAAAATTAGAAAATTAAACAGAAATAATTGTCACAGTTGGCTCGCATACAGCCTTGGCATCAGTGCAGCCTCAAGGTCTAGAACAAAATTCAAGATTTCTAGTCTTTTATATAGCTGTGAGTATGAGCTACCAGGCTTTACATATTAATATTAAGTCCCAAACAGGGATAAAAATAAGATTGCACTTGTAAGACAGAAGCAATGGAATTTAATTTAAATTGCTAGAAATAGTCCAATAAATATTACTTAGCATAATGCCTTGTCTATTATTGCAACATTTTTGGCACCAGGAATCGGTGCTCTTATGAGAATCTAATGCCTAATGATCTGTAGTGGAGCTGAGGTGGTGATGCTAGCACTGGGGAGTGGCATCGAATACAGATGAAGCTTTGATTGCTTGCCGCTCACTTTCTGCTCTGCAGCCTGGTTCCTAACAGACCACGGACCAGCACTGGGCTGTGGTCCAGGAGCTGCGGACCCCTGCATTACTGATTCTCAAATCAATTTATGTATCAATCTTGAGTGTGCCATGTGTTTCCTCATCTATTACTTAACTTGATTTTCTCAAAAAGCTTAAAATGGCTTTCAGGCAACATGATCCCCATTTTATAGATGAGAGAACTAAAGTTTACAAAAGTTAAAATATTGACTTTTTTAATGGTAAGAAGTTGTGTGGCTTATGGAACAGTTAAGCATACAAAATGTGAATTAAAATACATTTAATCATCATCTTCCATGTTCACATGTTCAGAATTAAACCTCATGCAGTAGTATTTCTGCATCTGAATCTGCTCTCCGTTCAACAGAGATTTGTATTTCCTGCCTACCGTGATGAGATCTGATCTCTTCTGTGCCCTATTCCTTTTGGGTTCTGATAGATGTTCATATGTACAGAAGCCATGATATTTTTATATAATAATCATGGAGATGACATTCCATAATTTCCATATTCTATTTGATAGAAAACAGTCAATAAATCCAGCCCATACTGAAGGAGAGTATATTATTCAAGGGTGTGATTACCTAGAGGCAAGTGTCATTGAATACTATGTTAAAGGCCATCTACTGCATTCCCAGTTTAAACAAGCAAAGGATTCCAGATTCATTTCATCCCTTTAGGGAAGATACAGCACCTAATTGAGAAGAGGGTGGTACTGTGTGGAAGGTTAAAATTCCCTAGAAAAGGACCTGCCTCCTCTGACAATGTGAGAAATGGCAATTCTATAAATGCTTTTGTTTCAGAATATACCAGACCCAGCGACACCTGGGGCTCTTTCTTTTAAGAAGCTATCACAACTTTTGTCATAAATCTTAATCAGGAGTGACCAGGCATTCAAGGTCTGTGAGACCCAAGCAGAAATTATCTACCAAACCTTTTAAATTATACTACTAAAAGCTGTTCACGCATTCTATTTCCAAAAGAGCTTTTGGTGCTAAATTTAAACTGCTGTACGATAAACGTGGTGAATCAATCTGTTTTTAACTTAGGGCATACAGGCTTCAACTAATTTAGAGGACAATCTTATCATTAAGGAAATACTCTACTTGTATAGAGCAAAAGAATTGAGGACTTTTTGGACTTTACAAAATGAATTCCGTGAGAGCCATGACAGTAATATCAATTGGCACAAAATGGGAACACTCAAAACCACAGAAACATCAAAATTTACTGCAGAAGCAAATAAACCTCAGGATTCTACCCTGTAAGGACCATACAAGCTGAACACTTCAGAAAGAGGATCTTCAAGCCTGAGCTGAGAGCATCATGAAAGAGTACGCAGAGAACCGAAGACTCTGACCTTCTGTCCATCATAGCTACTGGCTTGGAACTGATGCAAAACCACATGTGCCACTAGTCAACAGAGCTTGCTTTGTAGACTAAATCATTACCATTGGGGTGATCGAAAATCCAGAGCTTGCTTTGTAGACTAAGGATTACCATTGGGGTGATCGAAAATCCATCGTTGTCTCAGTGGCACTAAGGGGTCCCTGGTTCTTTTCACGATAAAAAATTATAGATCAGTGAGATTTAGAAAAAGTAAGATTTATTGGAAGTACATTTCAAGAAGGAAATGTGCTCTGCCAGGGAAGGCTGCAGCAATGTGGAAGTAGGGAGGTCTGTCCATGATGCAGGGTTGTGAGGGTAGTGCTAGATGATTGGTACGTGAAGTCATTTTGATTGACAATTGTTATATAACCTTTTGCGTACTGCACATGTGGTTACCCAGAATTCAATCTGTTATAATTATATTTATGAACTTCTGGGCATAGGCATGATATTATAATGATGATATAATGAGGCTAGGTCACGGGGAAGTTAGTGTAGGACTGATTGCGCATATGCTTGTGGCCAGGCCGAACCAGTTACTATTTTATGGATTTTTACTCCTTTGTGCCTCAGGAGGCAGGGGTAATTTATAACCATAAAATGGGTGCTCTAGGGAGGTCCTAAGGGAGGTCTTTGGGAGGGGTCTTTATATCTCCTCCCAAAGCCTGGTCGCTCAGGTCTACCTAACTGCCTAACAAAAACTTTCATTTCTTCTCCCTGTTGCTTAAGACTCTGTACTACCCCTCACTGTGTGTTGTATGTTAACCTGTATGGATACCTGATTGGTTCATCTGAAAGGTTCTACTCAATAAAGCTGGTACTGTGGAAAGACACAAATATGTTCCCTAGTGTTACTGTGGTAGCTACTTTCCTTGCTCATGACACTATTCAAAAAGTTTTAGACATTAAAGATGGGGCAAGATTCCCAACTGGGGGATTTTCCTGAGTCCACTACAAGTATTCTTCTTAACTCAAGAAACCTGTACTTTGAAGCCAGATTTCATGCCATAAAGAATTTGCAAATATCTCCATGTTACCAAGTACTACTGGGACTAATATCCCCAAACTCCAGCTGAGAATCATCACCCAGAATTTCTGGTTCTGGAGAATATCTTCAGCTATTTAACCTTAGGTTTAGATTAATTAAGGCAAGTTTGTGCACAGGAGGGAAGAAAAGAGAGACAAGAAGGAGAAAAAAACTTTAAGAAGAAAGGAAAAAAAGCCAAAATCTTTAACAATACCACAAACATTGTCTTTTTAAAACCAAAACAATGTCATAGAACTCTTTTAAAATAAAACATAGCCATATCTACCAAAATGACATCTATGTATGAAAATGTCCTTTTCCATTTTTCCACATAGCAAAATTGTGCCTTAAAGGCCAAAGTCAAATACCATTTGCTCTAAAAAACCTTTAGCAGTACCATCCTCTGTCCCCAAATTCAGCAGTACCCAATATTTCATAATCTGTCAAAGTTAGTTACAAAGTTCCTCCATTGACACTCTTGACTATCTTCTCTCACAATCTATTTTTTTATCCTCAATTCTCTTCTAGGATTTAATAATAACTTTTGAGATGATTAACATTTTATAACTTATGATATAATAAGTAATATGTTGAATATTCATATTATTTAGTTAAAGTTTTATGATTTGGCTAATATTAATTTATTTAGTTCTTTGTTTTTTGAAGATGAAAGAAGCTTAGAGAGGTTAAAAAACTTATACAAGTCACAGAGCTAAGAGTTTGTAAGACTGAATTCAAGCTCAGCAAATCCGATTCAAATAGATAATGAGCTAAGCCTATATTAACATATCAGTATTCACCAAAGACATGGAGCTACTCTGTCTCCTTTCCTCAGATGCTAAGTAGTATGAACTATTTCAAGAAGACCGATATTTCAATCATGCATGCATAAAAATGGGCTTAAATATAAATAATACTCATTTCCTTAGTAAATAATCGCAAAACTCAGCAGTGATGTTTAGTCGCAAGGGTAGGGCCTGGGTCCTATTAATCCAAGTGTCTCAAGCACTTAGCAGTATTCCTGACACATTGTAGAAGCTCAGTTTTTGTTGAATGCGTTAATAAAAATAGTATACATATAAATAAATATACTTAAAAATTAAGATGGTACTATATATATCCATTGTTTTTAAATAACAATACATGAATCTTTTTACCATGCTATCATATATAATTTTTGAAAACAATGTAAAATTTACCTAAAGATATACATAATTAATTTACTACATCTATTATATTGTGGTATCTTTAGATCGTACACATAATTTTTGTTAGTAAAATATTGTTAAAAAAACAAAATTAAGCTGAGCAAATGTAAAGATTATATTGGCTTTATTCACTGATTCATGCATTAGAAGCATCACATTCAGTGAACATAAAGGAGCTCTACAGAGCTGCAGAAAAAAAGATTTTATAGATGGAAAGAGGGCGAAAAGGCAATTATTAGCAAAGAATGCCTTGTTTCAGGAAAGGTCGCCCTCTTAAGGGGACTGCAAGAGGCCTGCTTGCTGGATTACTTTGCCAGTGCTGACAAAATAATTCCATGTTAACTGGTTAAAGACTATATTCCAGGAAGATTGGGTATTAAGTCTTGCTGATGTGTGGCTTAGCATAAGTGACTTCATTTCGAGCCTGTTGTCCCCTTTTTAACAACATCAAAATTGTATTTTTCCATATATCCTTTCTTAATCTCTATCTTTAAATGAACTATTAGAAGTGAAAATATAGATGAAAGGATATACACAATTTTACACTTATATTATTTTTTTCCAATTTACCTTCGAGGAAAACATGTGTGCCAATCTAAATTCTTTTTAACGCCTAACCTGTTCTTTTGAGCTAACACTTAATGATTTGTTTTATAATACCAAGTGTACTGGATAGCTGTCAACGATATTTATTATGGTAAGCAAAACAAGAAGGGGGAACGGTTTTGTAATAATTGTGCTTGGGGAAGTGTATAGTCTTGGGGTCCAGGAATTTGTAAATAGAAGAAGGTGATAAATTTAACTTGAACAATGGGATCAGAATTGCTTCTGGGAATGCAAATGAAATTACTTAGTGGGCAATTGGATCTGTCATTCATAGAGTGAAGAATCAGATACAAATTTGGAAGTTAAGAATTTCTGAAACAAATTTTCATTCATTCAATCAATTCATTTTGATTTTCAAGTTTCTTAGTATAGAATTATAAAACACTCTCGAATGAATATATGTGCTTATTCCTCATCTCCAAATAATTTGTTTTTCTTTTTATTTTATAATTAAAATTCAAGGAAAATAATTCAATTTATGGGTCAATGATAATATTAAATCATTTTTAGATTTATCTATTGTTTCTTATCTATAATTTATTAGTTTCTGTTTTTAATTTTCATCTATTATTTCCTTTCTCAAATTTCCTTTACATATTTTGTTTTTTTCTCCTGTTTTATTTTGACTCCTTATTCTATTTATATTTATTACCTATTATATCTAAAAATGATGCTACCACCTTTGCTTGTGTGACCATTTGCTTAATAGCTGTGTGCCTGTTCATTCATTCATTATTTGCAATTCTACAATAATTTGTTTTAGGCATACCTTATATATAATATAAAGTTAGATTTTATTTGCTAACCCATTTTGACAGTGTTTCGAGTGGTTTTTCCTAAGTAGATGTATTCGGGCTTACTTTTGTCATCTTCTATTATGCTTGTTGTTTTCTTGTCAACATGTTTTAATTTGTGAACTATCTTCTTCCATTAGAACTACACACTGTTGTGATAATGGACATGATAAAACTCAAGAATTTAAGACCTTCTACTGATTGGTTTCTCCATTTTAATTTCTAGTCACTATGCCTTTTATCACTTAGAATTGACAATCTGATTTTGTTTTCTCTATGATGCTCTTTCTTGCCTCTATATGTTGTCATTGTACATTTTACCTAGAAAAAAAAATCCCTCTTATTCTGCTCCCTACTGACATTGGCTTGACTAATGTTTATTTTGTAAATGTTTCTTCAATTTCATTTACTGCAATCTCAATTCCCTGACCATCTTTAAACAGGACTTTATGCTCTTTGACAGTGTTCCCTAGTATGCTGTGCTTATTTATACCCTGCTTTATAATTAACTGTTTATATCAATATTTCTTACTGATCTGTGATATTCTCAAGTGCATAGAATGAATATTATTATGTTGATCTTTCTAGCAACTGGACATTATTTGGCATTTAATAAAAATATAATAAATATATATACATTAGTATTGGTTGATTAAATAGATCAATGGACTATTTTATAAGTTTGATTATAG
>AWHC01054443.1:0-20212 GCA_000465285.1 Eidolon helvum
AGAAAAATGAGCAAGAAAGTTAACCAAGGTCAAATTGGTTTTAAAGAAGGAGAAATGGTTTTATTAACTTTTTCTCCACAAGGGGTGAAACAAACATAAATCACAGAATCACAAAACCTACTGCTCTTCCAGGGACTGTTTTTGATGCTATATAAAACTAAAGCTGTGATTCTCGACATTTTTCCTAAGAAACCATAATTTATACTTTTGAATGTTACCCAGTTAAGAGAATGCTCATTTATATCTATATCTACATATCTAGAGAAGGAAGGAAGGAAGGAAGGAAGGAAGGAAGGAAGGAAGGAAGGAAGGAAGGAAGGAAGGAAGGAAGGAAAGAAGGAAAGGAAGGAAGGAAGAAAGGAAGGAAGAAAGGAAGGAAAGAAATTTACTTGTCAAAGTAAACTTTTTCTTCTGATGGAGTCTCAATAGAGTTCTCCAAATAAAGGATAGAGATTCCACATGAAAAATGGTGACATGTCCTGAAGCAGGTGGATGCTATGTGATCAGACATAGAGTGTGAAAGGGACTAGTGTGTCTTCAAAACAAGGACAAATTTGATTTGGTTCAATAAGAGAGTGAGAAGCAATCTGTGTGAGCTGAGAAGCAGTCTGTGTGAGCTGATTCAAGAGAGATAAGTTTGAAGATGACTTTGGAAAATCTAGTATATAAAGCTAAACAATTTTAAGTTTATTACCAGGCAATAAAGGGATAGCAACAGGTTTATAAAGAGATAGCAACAGGTTTATAAGCAAGGTATAAAACATGTGATTTGCTGATTTGTGTCGATAGTAACCCTATCTAAGAACTAAATCATTCCTACAGCAAGTCGTTTCATCAGAAAAGAAACAAAAATGTCAAATACCTATTCACAAATTTCAAGTTAATATTATATTTGCAATCAGGGTGTCCCGAGGCATGGACCAGAAAGGAACAGCAGTTACCTCTGCTACCTGCATCTTAGGGACTCTGATCCTCTCCATGGACTGCGGGGAGCACCCCGTCCCATGCCCCAGCACCTGAATCACATGCCTCGTTTCCCATACTGGAGTGACCCACACCTATACCCACTGCCACCCACCTGCTTTTGAGGAAGACCACAGCTGCTGCACCCGCTGCCACCCACCTGAGTTTGAGGAAGACCACAGCTGCTGCCCCTTTAGACCCTGTCATCTGTGGGAGCTGTGAGGCAACAGCCCGCACTGAAGAAGCTTAGAACTGTGATCCAGAGCACGGTACCCTCTCCTGTGCCTGGACCTCACCTGCATCCCATGCACAGATCCCCTGACCGCTCAGAGAAGCACCTGCATACAGGGCTCCTTCACATGTTCTAGGCGTTGGGCCCTTTGTTCTCCTAGTACCTCCCACCCGATTTTTCTGGGATTTGTAGCCATGTCCTAGGATGACAAAGCATCCTGTTCATTTATCAACTCATTTATCAACCATAAGCATTGTCTCAGGGGAAGCTTCCGCTATCAGCCCTGGGACAATGTAGACCCCCTCCCCCCATCCCCACTTCCCATGGTGTTACCTCCTCCCTAAGCTCCTCATAGAGAGCCATACCTGGGCTTCTTTATTTATCTCCTTCCTCCTTACATTTGCCAGGTCACCTACATACAGGGGCCCTGGGCAAGTGCCCTGGTGTCTCCTCACTGGCAGCCTCTCGGGCCCCTGGTCCAGGCATCTCTGGGATGACCTCCAGAACCACACTGTGCACCCCCTGCTTGCAGCTTTAGAGAGTGTCCCTCCTTTGTTCCTGGGACCCCCCTCATCCCCCACCTTGGGAGGTCTGTCTAGGTCCTCTGCTCTGTCCTCTGGTGTCTCTTAGGAAAGTTCTCATCCTCCCTGACCCAATTAAGGCCAACCCTCCTCTTGTCCAGTGCCATGTTTAAAGCGGTTAAGATTCCTCTTTTATACACATGGACCTCTGTAGGATCCTAGTCCTTCTACCGAGGTATCCCTCTGTCTCTTCTTAACAGTTTAAACAAGTGAGAAGACACATTACATTTCCAGTATTTATTTTGACATATGTTTTCCCAGCCATCTGAATTTTTTTTACACAAGTAACAGGCTGTTTCCACCACTCCTTTATCCTGAATAGGTGGCTCCTTTCTGTGGGGAACACGTAAGGGCTCCCTCGCTGGAGGTTCTCCTTTCTGTCCCAGGGGTGAAGGGGGAACTTCACCATGAGGACTGGGGCCCACTGAGCTCTCAGTAACCCAAGGGCTGGAAATGCCTAAACGTGTAAATTTGAGATGTTGTTTATGGTCTCTGATGGAGATCTTTAACTGTCCTCTTCTCTGTCCCTCTTTTCAGCCATCCAAGAGAAAATTTGTCACCAAGAAAGTGATAATGAAGAAAGAGAGGAGAGGACTAATACTCAGCTACGTCTTGAACAAGGTGATTATGACCAAATAAAAACCAATTCTCATCTACTAAGAAAAAAGGAGAAAGGGAGGTGGGGGCCTGAGTCTTGAGTGGATTTTGGGAATCAGAGAAGAAAGGCCAAGGCACATGGAGAAGACAGGGACTGGTGTTTGTATGAGTGTCTGACCAGAGGCCAATCCTGGAGGAGTAGCTATGACAAAAGACCTTTGGCCCAATAACCAAGATAAAGGAACAGAAACCCAGCAGTGTGAGCAAACCAGATTTAAAGAGATGAGGAAATGAAAGTAATTGTGATTTAAAAGATGCCACTCAGAGAAGATCAGTGTGAAGCTATGAAGGGCTAAGAACTATGGGCTCAAGGTCAATGTCAAAGAGAAGACCCTCGATGATGGCAGGAGAGGGGACTGATTTAAGAGTGGGATGTTGTTCAAGAGCAGGAAAGGAAATTCAAAGAGAAAGACTGTCATGTAGAGAGAGGAGAGGAAGTGGTAGGGGTGTGGAAAAAGGGGTGTGAGTATTAGAGAGAGAGAGAGAAAGAAGGAGGGGCAGTGAAAAGTAGAGGAAAGGGCTAAAAATGCAATAAAAAACAACCATATTATTAAGAGCTAGCTTATTGAACATTTGCTCAGGCAGTCATGGGTTTAGTGCTCACAGCTGCCATTGATGGGTGGTATTATTAGGTGCACATTTTGCAGAAATCAGAGAGATCATGTGTGTACTTGTTCTGGGGTCACACAAGCAGGATGAACCCAGGTATTCTGAACCCAGAGTCTGTGTTCTTGACCCTGTACACACTCAGATGAAATCACGTAAAAGACAAAAACATGAGACAAAAATAGGGAAATAAATGCAGAGGGAAAGATAAAGAAAGAACATGAGGAGCTGAGGAAATGGAGGAGAGTTAGACACTGAACCCTCCTTTTAAGGCCAGCAAGACAGAGTGAACAGACGTGCAGAGGAAGAGTGTGGGGGAAAGGGGTGTGGGAAGTAAGGTAACGCTGCCAGTCAGAGGCAGCTCTGGGGACAAAGGCATGGGTGACAAGAAGAACCATTGCCAGTTCCAGGTGTCTCACAGAGGACACTCAGTGAAATGGGCTGGCCAAGGCCCCCTCAGCCCATATAAGGTACCAGGGTCTGATTACAAGAGTGGGCTTGATCCTTCAGGTTCACATGGGCTCTGTATTGATATCTAGGGGTAGGGGTCTTCAACTCCCATTTATAGAGATTAAAAGGGGATTCGGAGAGAATGGCATAGCTCACACTCCCATTTCTGATATAAACTTTTAATTTCTTCCATCCTAGGCATTGGTGAAAACTCCTGTCATAGCTTGACCTGGGCCCAGCGAGATTCCTTGAATAACAGTGGTCTGTTCCTGTTGACTGTTCTGTGATCCTTTGCTGTCCTTGTCCCATCCTGTCAAGTGCTGTAGAGGCAGGGCTGCTTCTTCTTAGTGCTGACTGCCCAGAATTGTCAGTCTTTGCATCTGCAGTTTCTCCAAGAACTTAGATCATGAAGTCTTCGTACTCTGGATTGCCTGGGAGGGCCACTCCTTCCACACTCCTTAAACGAACGTACTTGCTGCCAGTTCCTCATGGCTCTGAGCCGGGACCTTCAGGTCCCTGTACCTGGCTTCGCAGTTTTCTGCGTCTGTCTTGCCCAAATCTGGATGTGGATTTGGTGCTTTGATGTCGCATCCGGCAGTGGCCAGCACTGCAGGGGGAGATGTGAGGAAGGGGTGATGAGTGTGTTCCTCCTGGGCCAGGGTCCCTTGCTTGTTGAATCCCTGACATAGGACCATGCGCACCATGTGCCTCCCGTGCAAACCCTCACCCATCATCCCTGGGGCTGCAGGCCAGGAGCTGCCCATCAAATAGCTCTGAAAAAGCTCTTTGGTACTTTAGTAGCCAATAACCACTGCTTACATCTCTTGACTTCTCCTTAATCTATACATTCTTAATAACCTTATTAAATTATTTTAACTACTATACATTGAAGACACTAATCATAAAGAGTTAATTTTTGGATCAGTCACAGTATCTTCTATAATGATATAGACAATATTTTACTTTATCTTTTCAAACACCTTAAAACGATATATATCGTCTTCCTTTTTTTAGAGGAAAAAGAATGAGACAGAGTGCTTTTGGTCCAAGTTCAGCCACTGAGAATAGAGATTGAACTCTGCTATGAGGTGGTGTCTAAGCCAGAGGTCTGGTGACTGACCATCTGGCTTCCAATTCTGCCCTGTGACCTTGGGGAAGCAAATTCTTCTCTTTGTACCTCAGTTTCAGCATCTGTAAAATGGATGTGATAATAGTACCCACTTCACAGGGCGGTGGATTTTAAACGAGTTATGTCATGCGTTCTTTAATATTACTATGTTTAATGATCGCCATTATTTGGTGCCACAGTCTAAGATTTTAACCCCTGCAGTTACCTGAGAGATTACTTTGACCACAGATGTCCACTGTGAATTTAATGATCTCCAGGCTGTGAAGCAGAGAAAAAAGCAATCCCAATCTCAGGCCCAGGAGAATAAATTGAGGGCCATCTCCCCCAGGACTCCACTCCCCACCAAGCAGGCTGGCCATGGTCCAGCTTCTTCCCACCCAGTGACCCTGCCTCTGGGCTCTCCCTTGGTTCCTCCTATGGCTTCCTGTTGACTATTTTTCCAGTCAGACATCTCAGCTCTTCCATCACCTGTGTATTCAATCCCCTGGATTAAATTCCCTCTGCTTTCAAAGTGTAGAGAGGTTTGTATTTTCCTGTCAGAATCTGGTTGATACAGGGGGCAAATAAAATATCTATGAAATCAAAACATGGTTTAGGTACAACCTCACCTGAAAATGGACTCTCAGAGCACCGGTCTGAAACAGAGCAGATAAATGCAAGAATAGATAAAACCAGTGACAACAGTGATGCATTAGAAAGCCAACAAGCAGATGAACAACAAGCCCAAGAGTCTGAGTCATCAGGTGAGACTGGGTGGCTGGGTTTGATGAATGTGGAAAGACCAAGGGGTACTTGCTGGTGGAAGAGAATAAAGTGATGCATGAATCTGGAAGGCACCTATTAACAAAAAAGGGGAAATCACACAGACACTGAGAGTACAAGAATGGAGCCTGGTATATTGATAAGAGAAACCTGGAGAAAGCAAATTAGAAAGAAACAATTAAAAGACAAAGGATGAAGAGCTGCAGAGCCTCACAGGGAAGGGAGATGGAAACAAAAGTCAAAAGACATCAGGGAGAGATTGGTCATGGAATCGATGAAGCACCAACACTTTCACTGGATGAAGGCAGCAATACATACAGACAGGCTATAAGTAGGAACACAAGAGGAAAAAAGAAGCCAGGTGGCGTGTAACAAAATGGTAATAGGGCAGAGCAAGGCTCTGTTGGATCTCAACCATTGTCTTTTTTTATCTTCAGAGTCTTATGAACAAGTACCTGTCCAAGTGAATAATGGAGATTCAAGAGAGGAGACAGCCAGCTCATTGTCTGATGCTGAAGAAGGTAATCATTACCAATCTTACCAATTTTCTAACTATATCTTTGTTTTTCTACAAAAGCCTAAGCTTTCCTTTGTTCTCCCATACTAACCACCTCCCCTCCCTCCCCCTTCGTACCTAACAGCACCATGACACAACCTCGTGCACAGTCTCTGACGGCTTCCAACAGGCATGAGATGCAAAGGAGAAAGAGCTCAGCTCTTTAATTAAGAGAGTGTCTCTGGGAAGAGAACACAAAGAGAGAGATCATGGAAAATATAGACTGGGGAACACCAAATAAAATATAAGAGCGAGATAGACTTCAGATAAATTGACATGGAATTTAAACAGTACCATGTTGTGGAGTTGGTGAAAAGAAATAAGGTGCCACTTGGTTTTTAGAAGTTATAACAGAAACATGGAAGTTGTGCGTGGTGCTGCTGGTAAGATTTGCAAGTAAGGAAGCCCAGGTGAAGGACCTTTAGAAATGAAGTGACAGGCGGAGGGACCTGATGTGGCGAGCAAAGGCATGGAGGAAGACCTTTGGTGATGAAATGAATGCTTGAGATGAGGACAACGTACGGAAAGACAAATTGATATGAAAGAGGCTTAGATAGGTCACACTGATAATTAACAGAAACAGAATGGAAGAAAGTAGGAAACATAACAGAGATGGCTAAACTGAAAAATCAAGCAGGGGACAGCAAGGTCAATCTAGGGTGAGGCAAGGGAGACCCTAGGGCACGGGTCAGGAAGCTCTCACTCCCAGAACCTTTGTGTGTTGTAGGCACCTCCTTTACCTCACCTTAGACCTTTTTCAGCCCTGGAAGACAATGATAAAAAATGAAGAGGAAAAAGTTATGAATAGAGAAAGATACACAGGGAAGCACATACCAGTAAATAAAAAAAAAAAAAAAAAAGAGGCACAAAGAGAATTATGTGGAGAATGAGTAAAAAACAACGAATGAAAATTAGGTAGAGAGTAGACCAAATAAAGAGAGAGAGCGGACAAATCAAGACATTGTCCCAGCTCAGGAGACAGTCCCAGGAAGGAAGGCACCAGGGACTGTTCACAACACGTCTAGAAGGTAAGGTGTCCATAGTGATCAAAATGGCCCTGGAACCCAGGCATCACATTCTCTCCATGGCTTTAGTCACCATCTATGATCTATTGATTTCTAAACACACATATCCAGCCCGGACCTGTCATCTAGGCTCTTTCATCCAAGTGTCTGAAGATCTTTATTGGAAGAGCCGATGGGCGTCTCTATTTGGGGGCTGTATCAGTTATCACTTCAATAGCAGACTGGTCTTCTACTAGCCTCCTTCCTCCCATCTCACTCCCCTCAGACCCACTCTCAGCACTTCAGCTCAATGGGTCTTGCAAAAAATCAAACCAAACTGTATGGCTTTCCTGTTTAAAACACAATATCTTGTTGCGGCCCTGGTTAGGTCAATATGGCCTGGTGTGGAGCTTTGAAAGACAGCTGGCTACCAACAGCTGTGTATTTCCCATTCCTTTCCTCTCACTCCCTCATGTCACATTCACACCATCCAAACTCCTCTGAACTAAATCTCCACCTTTACATACACTTTTGGAAAACAGTTTAGTATAATCTTCCAATGGCTTTATTTTTAATGAATAATTTCTATAATGGAATACTATACAGCAGTGAAAATAAACACACAAAATGAATACAGGCAACTGTCACACACATAATGTTAAGAAAATAAGTCAAATCCCCATACCAAATAACAGAGAGGGAAAGAAGGGAGGGAGAGAAAGAGGGAAGGGAGGGAGAGAGAGAGAGAATCCATGATTCTATTTACACACAAAAAAATTCTGAACTGGCAAAACTAATCATCTGTGATGTTAAAGGTCCAAGTGTGATTAACCTGAGCAAGGTCAGTGGGGATGGTTAGTGGGAGGTATCACTAAGAGGCCTCTGGGTGTTAGTAATCTATTACTCGATTGAAGTGATGGTTACTCAGATATGCTTCCCCTGTGATAATTCTAAATTTATGAGTTACTGATTTTTGTGTATGTTTTACTACAATTGTAATTTTTATTTTTGAAAAAGCAAAAAAAATAATTATCAAAGAATGAGAAGAGTAGGTTAAAACAAAGTAAAAACAAAAATAAAAAAAAAAAAAACAAAGTTAAGAGAGGCACAAAGGCAGGGACAGAGTTAAGCAGCAGGAAAAGAGAGAAATCAGGGGTAAGCTCTCTCCTGCAGTGTAATTATAGGGAGAAGGACTCATTAATGGTTTGAGGGTTGCTCTATCCCTGTTGCGGAGACAGACTTCTTCATTTATTGAAATTTTGTCCAGGAGTGAAGCTACCCAACCATGAAATCGAAATAAATTCCTGTTCTATACTTCTGAGGGATATAAAGAAGGAAACGCCACATTTTAATTTAAAGTTTGGACAGCAAGCCAAAGCAACGAATGACTGTGACCAGGCATCTGACGTAATAGGTAAGACTGATGGAAAGCACGTGTAATGTGGATCACGGTACTAGGCAAAGGTCTGAGACATGTCCTCAGGGTCTACCCCGGAGATCCAGGTAGCCCCGAATGGAGGCAGAACGAGAAGGGAAGCAGTGCTTTATGCAGTGAGTTTAGCAGACTAGGGTTTCCAGGAATTGGAAAAATATCAAAAACAGAAATGGCAGGTATAAGTAAGTACTGGTGTCCAAGACACTATTTCTAAAGTGAGAGGAAAGTGCGGCGATAAAAGATAAAGAAGAGAGAAAAAAAGTCAGAGAGCCTAGGTACGAGAGCAGTTGGAGAAACACATGAAGACAAAGAGAGATATAAAGAGATATCATCTCCAGAAAGACAGGCATAAATTGGAGGAAACAGGCCCAGCCAAGAGTAAAGTGAAGGAAAATGAGAAAGAAAGAAAGAGGTAGAATGGGGGTGGAGGTAAGAAGTAGACTGAGGGTGGTGTTGGGAGGCAGAGTGAGGATGGGGGTAGGCGACAGAATGAAGCGGGGTAAGAAGAGGTGCGGGGGGGTGGGGCAAGCTGCCCTCTGTGCATGAATTTCACCACCTTTTGTGTAGGACTTGGAGCAACCTGCAGGTCACCCACAGTCCAACACAGACCAGCGTGACCTGAGTTAACTTAGCTTCTAGGTCTTCCTGGTGCTCTAATTATGGGGTTTCCTGTCTATGGGTTCCTCGACCCCACCCTGAGACCCTAAAGGGTTTTGCTCCTCTGTGCAGTGATCAGCAGTGAGGACTCCGCAGAATCCAGTGATGGAGACGAGCCCTCCGGAGCCCGCACCTGGAGACCAAGACATCAGCCTGGTAAGGAGGTGGGAGAGAAAGGGTTGGGCTGAGGCATTTTATTCTGAGTTCATTCTGGACCATGCATCCAGTTTATCCTGGAATCTCAATGACTTCACTTATTTTACTGGATCTTTTTAGGAAATACAGGGAGATAAGAAATCATTATACACGTATTTTTTGAAGGTGTGGCCTATTAATTGATGGGTCCTATTAGTCAACGTATGTACCTTATATTGATTGTATAGTAGAAATAGACTAGCAAAGTAATGAGTTTATTTTAAAACTAACTAGTTGCTACATCTATAAAGTGTTGGATGTATAGAGTGATTTCTATAGAAAACAGAAAACTAAATATTCCTTTATCGGAAGATCATATTGTCATCTAATCACAAACTTTGAATCATGTCTGAAAACAACTCATCTAACTATCTAGTGTTAGCAGAAATAAAGACTTCAGGTAAGGATTCTGAAATGCAAAGTATTGTTTTTACAGCGCTCTTCAGCAGGTCATAACATATATAGTGACTTTTCAAAGGACCTTTGCAAGCAATGTCTTACTTTTTCCTTTGCAACAACGCAGAGGGGTAAGCAAGATGCATTGTTACCCCTGATTCTAGGTGAGAAAACACAATTGCTTACATGTTTCAGGTCTTCTGCAAAGTCTCCGGGAGATGAAGGGATAGACAAGACTAGCATCCTGAATTCTGCTTTATTTCCTTTGTAAACCTGGAGCTTGAAAATGGTTACCAAAATGTTGTTTCCTTATTCCTATATACTGCATGAGTTGCCATAAGATCGGTAGCTCTTTAGTGTACAAATTGATGATTTGTTTTTCTTTCCTACTTTCTTAGAGGATATTAGAAACATGATTTCATGTCTAGAGAAAACACACTAGGAAAAGACTTAAGAACAAATAAAAGTTTTACCAGATCTTATTGTTATAAAAGACCAATATTTAAAATAGTACATTCATTCTAATTGCTCCCACTGGGTCTATCAAATTAAAGTGTAAATTTGTTTCAGTTTTTGGAGCGTGCACATTCTAATTTGTGTATTAGTGTAGACCCACTGACCTAAAATGTGGTCCCAAAATGGGTCTATGGCTCAGATGCAAGAGAATATTACTTCTCAGCCTTGCAAACAGTTCAGGGGGGTCCCGGGTTGGCGGGGGCGGGGGAGTAAAGGAGGATTGCTTTCTTCAACACAAGATTTCCAATTGATAGGAACTGTAGCAAAAATATTCTAGTAAAAATGACACTTTTTACTATGCACTATCATGTCTATTAATGCCAAAGGCTTAAAATAATCTACTTATTTTCTAGCAACATATTTTATATTCTACAGAGCATAGTAAGCACAGTAGTCTTCTATTTGTTGGCAATATTGTCAACATCAGTCTCCAATTTAGAATAAAAGAATAATTAGTGCTGCTATTTAATTATAGATGGGGAAATAGCTTCACACAAACCATTCTCAAACCAAAATGATACTTAAACCATTGGCTTACATTGTGATTTTTTAACAGGGCTTTTGTAAATAAAGGCTCATTTGGCTATCACAAAAAGCTTAACAGGGAGATAGAGTAAGTAGGTTTTCCCAGCTTTACAGATGAGGAAACTGGAGGTAGTAACAAAAAAGGGGTCAAATATGTGGTGCCAGAAAGATATCTAACTATGGGAGGTGAACACACAGTGTAAATATATACACGAATTACTATTAAAGTGTACAGCTGACCCCCCCCGGATTTTGTTAACCAATGTCACCAGAAAAAAAATTAATTAATTAATTAAAAATAAAGAAATAAACGTATGTGCTTTTAAAACAAATAGAGATAATAATTGTAAAAATAAAAATAAAAATTCGCATGGAGAGTAAAAGGGTGAACTGGCAGGAACTCAACATTATGACCTTGGGCACAAAAATGGATTTGATTGAAGGCAAAAGAGGGAAATGATCATCTCAACACCAATATTATCACAAACCCTATCTGCCGTATGTCGTAGAATTTGTAGCACTTCTGCGTACAAATAGCTGTTTCTTCCCTCTCACTTTATAGTGACCACGAGTGTTAGAAAATCACCTATATGCAAGAAAAGGCTTTGGAAAACTGGTAAGAGTAAATAACTCTTCATAGTTATAAATGAACACTGTTTTTTACAAATATTCATTCTATCTTTTTTATGTCTCTTGAAGTAAACTACAAATTTGCTTTCATTTTAGCCGCTTTGGATTTCAACTTTTGTATTAGTTAGGCTAATGGCTGTAACATATAAACACAAAGAAGTCAAAGACCAACACAGTGGAATTTTAATTTTTTTCAAGTAAGCATTTCTAACAGGATTCGATTATGAAGGGGCATGGCTCTATTTCACAAAGTCATTCTGGGAAGCAGCCAAGTGGGACTGAGACTGCCCTGAGAAAGAATCAGAGCTAAAAATAAATACAAATACAGATAGAAAAAACAACAACAAATCCATAAAGAGACAAATCAAAGAAGAAAGAGAATGCAGTGTGATACAGTGAAGGGCCAAGACAAAGCAGAGATGCCCACCAGGGGTGAAATATCTTAGCCCCAGTCTCAGGGAATGGGAGGGACAAAATACTGACCTACAGTCCCATGAATACAAAAGGCAGATCATGGAAGTCTGAAGGAGGGAAGGTCTTGCCCAAGGTTTTCAGAGCTTCCCAACTTTTTCCTATATTGATTCCTTTGTCATACACTGAGACCTTCAAGGGACATTTGCTCCTCCTGCAGTGAGAAGACTTGATGACTCCTCAGAGTTCAGTGCAGACATGATGCCCTTCCAAGACTCAGGCTCTGAGCCTAGAAGTGGTTCTGATAAGGGTAAGGACTTCCATCCCTGGGACCCAGAAGATCTGGAGTCTGAGTTCAGAGCTCCTGTTTCTCTGAGCACACACCACAGCCCAGGAGCCATTCTCTGCATCTATCCCATGTGGCCATTTTGGAAACTGCAAAGAAAGAAATCATGAATTCAGGCTTAACCAGGTGGCTCTAGTTGAATGTCAGTGCCATCTTACTACATGTTCCTTACTACGCTATCCCCCAAAGTATTGGATTACACAGTGACATCCACCCTTTTTGCAGAGAGCAGAGAAAGGGACAGTCAGCTATTGTTCGTTTTTGTCACAAACTTTTTCAAAACTCAGCAGACTCTGGTTCTGCTCTTTATTGACAGAAGGAAAAACTTATGGTTATTACCATCAAATTTAATTTATACTTTCAACAGATGACCCCCAACATGCTACTGGCTTAGATAGTGATATTTGAAAATATCTTTGCAAAAAAATATCCTTTGGTGTTTACAACAACTAAAGGTAGACCAGATAACCATTGTTCCCCCATCCCATATATGGTGAAATTCCCATGATAAACATAGAAGGATCTTTTACACATCACACATGGGAATTTACTGGTAGAGGCAGAACTAACAACACGGACTCCAAGCAAACATCCATAATCCTTTATTAAAAACTCTGAGCCAGATATGAAATAATAATGCTTTATTGTTTTAGAAAGACACTGTGGTTTATATCCTATATGTTGCAAAACACCCTAACAGGGTCTGGGGCAAAATCCCGTTCTCAAATATACTAAATTAACATTCCTTTATCAAATTGCAGGAATTCACAAGAGTTTACATGTCCAAGAGTTTACATGGACTTGTGGCAGCTCGAATTCAGATTCACTGCCAAATTAGCCATAAATCCATGAAAAACAAATGTTCATTTTTGAAACTTCTTTGATTTTTGATATAGGGCTAAAAGACTGTAGATCTCTGCTCCATTTGATAGTGATCTCTTTCCTTTAGATAGAAAGTGATAGAAATGATCATCACCATGTCTTCATGTTCCAAATCTTCCACAATGTGAGGAGTCATAGGATTTAACTCATTTCGTTATGGGTTACTGGTTGTGTTTCCCTTTACTTCCTAGATCCTGAGGATATTGGAAACCAATCTACTTGGGAGATGAGTAATAAGAAAAGACGTAAGAACAATCAATAAATGGCTTTCTTTACTACAAAAGCTTCATTCAAATCTTTTATTATACCCTTTAAAATTAAAAAAGTTGTTTGTTGTGGTTTTAGATGGTGCACATTATACGTTTTACGTTAGGTGGGCTGGGCTAACAGGGATAAAAGTTCAATGGCACAAGCGCAACACAAACTTATTGTTCACTCACATAAGAGGAAAAAGTAGTTGCCGGGGTGGAGGGCGCTCTGCTCCACATGGTCATTGAGGGCCCAGCCCATGGAGGCTCTGACATCTTGAAAATGTTACTTCCATGGTTAGCAGATAAGAAACAGAGCTGGAAGCTGAAGAAGTATGTGTAAATCAGTGGAAGGAGTAAGAAGCATAAGAAATGGTGACAAAAGGGAGTGCCTTCTACAGAAAAGTTGTCCCTAGTCCTAGCCTTGGGGATGGTTTCTGGAACAACCTTGACTAACAGATCAAATGGAGCCACAGATGTCCTGGTTGTTGGACTCTTCCTACCCCTACTACACGAGCTTCCCTTTTCCAACTTTCCTTTTAAAGATTCCATGCTGAATTTGTTCCTAGGACACAGGCCGATACTTTGAAGAATTTTTATTTATTTCTGCAGGAATCAATGATGGTGACTATTCAGAATTGAATAACAGAGAAGAGTATCAGGAAACTTCTAGCTCGGCCCTAAGAAACGAGTCAGGTAAAGAAGATTAGGATGCCAAGCCTTCGCCTGCAAATGTCAGAAATTAAAAGCTACTGTTTCCCATTGCAATTTATTCTGAGCACCTTGACTACCTGTATCCAGTTAATCCTTAAAACTCCTTTAGACATTTTAGGAAATGGAAGGAGGCAGGAAATTATTATAAACTCATGTTTAGCGGAATATATCTTATTGACTAAATGTATGTATATATCTCTGTTGTAGAAGCAATAATTACCAAAAAGATGAGATCTTTTTTTAATACTTACTGTCTAGTCTGCTTACACTAAGATCTTAGATTTCTGTAGTGATATATTGCTTGACATTAATAATATTTGTAATTGTAAAAGCCTCGAAAGATAACTTGTCTTGCTATGTAATTATAAACAGAAATAAAAGCTTCAGGCCAACTATTCTCAAACTTTAGTATAGTTTTTTTAGTATAGTTTTGACAGATGCCCATTACATTGTAATTGGATTGTATCATGTTATTTTAAAGTACTTTGGCAAGTAAGATCTTATTTTGTCATCATTAAATTCTTAAGACTTAGGCAAGCTAACACTTGCTGTCCTCATTTTGGAAGGAGGAAATTGATGTACAAATGTATAAGGGTCAAGAAGGGTGACTGTTGTATGTAACAGAAAGGAAGATAAGAGCTATGTCACATGACCAGTGTCCAAAGAGGAGGTACAAGGGACCTGGCATATTCACAGGGGGTTGTATCTGTGCCTGATGCAAGAAAACTTATTTAACTACAATAATAAATCTATACATACATATATATGTGTGTAAGTTTATATATACATATACACATACATATGTGTATATATTGATAGATATATAACCACCAATATTGGTACTGTAATAGGTAGATATTGAAATATGTATATATAGAGATGGAGATGGAAAATGACAATCATAAAAAAAACAAAAAGGTAAGAATGGAGCCAGCTATATGGTATACAAAACACCTAGAATAATAAAGCTAAAAAAAAAGATGAACAGAGAAATAAAAAAGAACAAATATTAACAGGATAATTGATGAAAAAAGAAAAAGAGTCACAGGAGAAAAGGGAAATCAGGGAGATGAGCTCACAGAATCAAAGTGATGAAGATAGAAATGTGTAAGGCAGAGCAATGAGCAGAAAATTGAGAAACAGGAAGAGAGTGAAGTATGGTTGGATAGAAAAAGAGACAGAGCAAATATCTGTTGGATGTGAGGTATAATCATTGGAGGTGTGTTTTTTCTCAGCTTGTCTGAGCTATGAACGTGATTGAGCATGACCACGTTGAAGTATGTTCCTTCATCACCATCCGCTGTCTGTCATTTCCTTATTTCCCTTCAGTGTCCTGTGGATTCAAATCTCTTCAAATGAATAGAGAAGAGAGTCAGAAGAGATACCAGCCTGTTAGCATGTAGTGGAGAAATCCGTTCTGATACTAATTACCAATTATCTTTATTTTCCTGCATGTACAGAGGATAAACTCTTTCTTCTTTACCTTACTTCTTCCCCAAAACATTGTTGTACATGCGCACACAAATTAACATACACGCATATACAGACAGACTTGTGCACAGATTAGGACTATGTCGTCAGGCTTGAGGAAGTCAAAAAGAAAGAAGAGCTGGGCTCCTGAATGGAGAGAGGTGACACTGAATAGATAATGTAAGGACAAAGAATGGAAATGTAAAGGTATCTGAGTAAGTTTCAAGTTTTTCTAAGTGGACATGGAATCCGAATATCACCAGGTGGGGAAGGTGGGATGATTTTTAAGATATGTCTCAGAAGTTTCCCAGAAATATGGTAATAAAGTCCATGACTGACTGGCAGGCCTGAAATGTAGAAAGCTCATAGGGAACTGGCAAAAGTCATAGCAGTCAATGTCAAAAGAGCAGGAATTTAGTGATGATGAAAGAAGTAATCTGTGAGATGAAGCTGAACATAATGAAGAAAACATAAAGACAAAGATTGCAATTGTGAAAAAAAAAAAGGATCAAGATAAGATTGAGAAAAACAGACTAGAAACAAAGAAAAACCAGAAAGTGAAGTGATAGTAGAAAGATTACTTCAATAATAAAACAAGATGCAGAGATAGAAGCATATAGAAATAGATGGGAATGAGATACATAGGGGGTAATAAATGGAGAGAAAATAGATGAGGCACAAAGCAAACTATGTAGAGAAAGGGTTAAAAAATGAGAGAAAATCATAGAGAAAAAGTAGCAGTGTAAAAGGGAGAAAAGAGAGAGAGAGGAATTGTGGGATCTAAGATGATCATGAGGCAAAAGCAACGTTGGCACAAGGAGTGGTTCACACTGGCAGTGAGTTTTCACAGTAAAGTGTCCCCAGGTATCAAAGTGGTCCCAGTCATTCACCCAGATTACAAGAGATCTCACCGTGTATTTCATCCACTTTTATGGCTTCCATCGCCACCCACAACCTGAGGTTCCTAAACGTACATCTCCAACCCAGCCCTGTTTTCTAAGCTTCTGATCTCATTCACCCAGGTGTCAGAAAGACCTCTGGCCAAGTTCCTGAAGACTTTGTCCTTCCCCACTGAGATATCTGTCAACACATTGAAACACAACCCTTCCAAAACTGAGCATATCATCTTTCCCCCTAAAATGAGCATCTGCTTCTCTAGTGTTCTCTATCTCTAAAACACACTGTTAATTTACCCATTCTTTCAAGTTCAATTTCTCAGAGTCATCAATGACATCAATACACCCCTCTGTAACCTAATTCTATCAATTCTTCCTTTTATATGTCTCCAATCCGTCCATGCATCTCCATACCCAATGTTATCACTCTAGCCCCTGTCTATATCATTTCTCACTGGAACTAGAGCTGCAGACTCCTGTTTGCCTTCCTGCATTCAATCTTGTTCCCAGTAAATGTTTTCTAAGTAATTTAGCTAAACTGATCTTTCAAAAATGCAAATATGTCCATGCTGCTATTCTACATAAAATCCAATGTCCTTTAATTTTCCTTAGTCATTTCTCTTTCATGTGGCCTCCAAAGCTGCCTATGTTGAGGCTCCTCCCTTTTCTTCTATCCTCATTGTTGCCACTCACTTTCCTACTTTGTGTTCAGACATATTAAACTCCTTTTGGTTACTTGCATTTTCTGAATCTAGACCTTTGCTCATGCTTCTCCATCTACTTGGGGCTACTCTCTTGGCCTCCTTCCTCCCTAATCTGGCTAACTCTTGCTTCATTCTCTGGAAGAGATCCCTCACCTCAAATGAGGCTAGTTTTTCCTGACTTGTGTTCCCCAGGTTAGCTTGTCCAATCTGTGTCCTAACATTCCTCATCTTTTGATATACTCACTTCTTTATGTGTCAATTTCATGATTACTCTTAAGATTGACAAGCTCTGACACTTTGTTAGTCTTGTACCCTGCATCATTATCTCACTATCAGTGTCCACTTCAGCACCTGGCAAAAGTTAGTTTATTAGAGTATTTATATAAAATATTTGCAAAAAAAAATATTTTAATAATTGGATTATATATACATATGTGTAGACATATAAATGTAACAATATTTCTGAAAAAGAACAATATCACATGAAGATAAATACAAACATTTGTAACAAATGTCATTAAAGAATGGATAGAAGAAGTATATAAATGAAAAATAGAAAAACAAAGATACAAATTTTGGGCAAAGGGAAAAAGATAATAGAGAAAAAATAGCTAAAATGAAAAGACAGAGACAATGAGAAGCAACACTGATAAAGATATTTCAGAGGTAAAGCCATCCTTTGATGTAGGAGTGAAGAAAAGGAGAACTGTTGGAGGACAGGGGGTGGAAATTAAAATTTCTTACCAATCATAATGTAAGAGCAGAGCTCCAAGGACTTGGAATTGCGAAGTGTTCCTATGTCATGTGTTTTTCAAAAGGTATGTCAGGAAGCCAAGAAGCAAGGACAGAAGATAGCCAAGCAGCTGACACGATGGGTAAGGCTGCCCAAGGGTCTTGGGGTGGAGGTGTTTCAGCAGATACCACAGACCCTGGGTATGTCTGTGGTAGATGGTCAGTGTTCAAGAACTTCAGGCAGCTCACCAGCTGGGAGTGCATCAGTGATAAAGGTGAGAGTCATAGGGCCCGGGCTGCAGGATGTCAGGAATCTGAAATTAGAGCTCCCGTTTCCTGCTGCACTTGACTCTGAGCACACTTTGACAAAGAAGGGATCCAGTCC
Source organism: Eidolon helvum (assembly GCA_000465285.1). Lineage (NCBI taxonomy): Eukaryota > Metazoa > Chordata > Mammalia > Chiroptera > Pteropodidae > Eidolon > Eidolon helvum. Next base: position 18,083 of record AWHC01054443.1, read on the forward strand.
ATGTCAAAATCCCATTCTCTACGTTTATTTGACTTGACCCTTTTGGGAACATCAGGGAGGCAAGAGATCATGATTACAGTTGTGTTTAACAGAATGGGTCCTGTTGATTATATGTGGTTGATTATATGATGTAATAGAAATACACTGGTAAAAAAATGGAAGTATCTCACTTACTATATTAGCATATCGATACCAAAGTGTAGTGTTTGTTTAGTGACTTCTACCCCTGTTCATGGAGCAAAGAAATCTAAGTATTCTTCTGTTGGTAGATAATAGTGTCACTTGGTCACAACCTTGGAAAGGCCTCAAAAGACAAAGAAATGGTCCTGCTACCTGTCAGGAAAAAAGACCTCAGATAACTATTCTTAAACTCGACATATAGTTTTGAAGTATGCCCTTCAGCTTGCTATTGATTTATACAGTAATTTTTCATTAATTTTTTTAAATAAAATTATTTATTCAATCTATATAAAAATATCTAAAGCTTGAACAGGATAACTTTTGCTATCCCTGTTTCATAAATGAGGAAAGTGATGCACATAAGTAATGAAGAGTTTGTTTAAAGACTACGAGAAATAAAGACCTTAGGTATCAACTTGTACCTGTCTGATTCCTTTAGAAGGAAGATGGAAGTGATATCAGAACATTGTTACAAGCTCAAGCCTTCCAGTGTGAATTGTCATAGGATTTGTAACTTTTATTTATAAATTACAGTTCTCTGACCATCACCTATTACTTTCTAGATGCCATGGATATTGGATACAACTCAACTCTGGAAAAACAAAGTGGGAAAAGAAGTAAGAGCGAATAAAAATTTATTTGATTTTTATGTTACAAGTAAACTATTTTTCAATGTTAAAGTTTATTATCAGTAGTTTCCATATTTTTCATAAGACAAAAAAATGCTTTTTAAGGTAATTATTTTTTTCCAAAATGCTTATTATCTTCATGTTGCTTTTTATTCTGATTTTAAAATATATGTTGCTTATAAACATTAGTATATCTTTCCAGAATTTTTTATATATTAGTTCATTTTGGAATATAGTTTTATTTATCTAAATAGGCTAATTTTATGCATATTTTTCCTTTTCTTGCTTTTTAAAATTAATATACCTAGACAATAAAAACACAACACTTTTATGAGCTATAAAAAGTCTTATTTAAGGGTGCTTTAACATGCACTATTTTCATTTTTAGTGTGTTTGAGCTTTTTTATTTGTTATTGGTCATTTATTTTTCTTCACAGATTTCTTTGTTATAGAACACTGTCAGTGTTTCCTGCTGTTCTGTTCATCTTCATCTAACTGTGTTCAATAAACAGAAATTCTTATGTGATATACATACATTAAATCTTGATCATACATGTTTCTTGTATGTTCCATTTGTTGTTCTTGTTTTCAATTTATTAATAAAATCTTTTGTCCTAGAGAAGTTATAAAATTGTAGTCAAATTTGTCAGCTTTTTCTATCTAATTTTTGGGTTTCCAATCGTATTTACAACAGCCATTGCTAGCTGAAGATTTTGAAAACCTTATTCTATATTTGATTCTAGGGTATTTGAAATATGATTAAACCTGGATTTTGCCTCTTTGTGTATATGTGGGATAGGAATTATTAAAACATTCCTTCCACAACTACATCATAATTTGAATCATCACTTTGATAGCACAGTGACTTTACCTGTTTATACACTAGTTTTTGTTTTGCAATCAAAGGGGCTACAGGAAACAAAGTAGAGCTCAGAGTTACCACCATCCTGATGACTCACTGGGGGTGAATTTTAGAACCAACTCAGAGAGATTTCCCTCACCTCCTTCCTAAGTTCATTGAAACTTCTGCTCAGAAATGCATTAAATTTTCAGATTAATTTGTGGAGCGCAGAGACTTCTACCCATTTAAACATGGATTATTCAATGTTCTTCCATTAAGAATTTTCCTATACTTTTTTAAAATTTCTATGTGTTACAAATTTGTTTGTTACTATGAATATCCTTTTCCCATTACAGAAATTAAAATATTTTTTAATTTATTTATTGTAATTTGTTTCAATTAAACATTGGTTAGACATCTATATATTTCATAAAACGATCCTCTATTGCTCCCTCCCTCCCCTGGCCCTCCACATAGCCA
>KE761817.1:0-17602 GCA_000465285.1 Eidolon helvum
TAAATTTAAATAATATATAGCTATACTCATACCAGTGAATTTAAAATTTCACCTTGTGGCAGTTTGTATTAGACACTGTTTTGATCTAGTACACCTTTTTTCCAATTACTTTAAAAAATAGACTTCATAGATGAAGAAACAGTAACCCTCTGTAGTATATTGCTATAGTTTAAGCTTTCTAAATTTAAAAGCCATATCTCTGAGAGGTTATCTTGATGTAAAATTACAAGTCAAAATATTAACAAGCTTATCTTCACTTACCTGTAACTTTGGTTCCGATAACCAGGGGCAAAGGAATCTCATCTGGGAGATCTTTGAATTGTGTAAGATCCGCCACTTTCCTTTGTTGTAAGAGCCTTATTTTCTGCCGTTTCTGTTTTAATGCTGATCTCTCTTCCTCAAAAAATGCAGAAGAACATCTAGAATAAATTACGAAAATCATATATGATAACTATCCTACATAAAAACTTCAAGTTCGACCATCTATCTCATTGTTTGCTCTTCAACTCCTTCTTTTGAATACCGTATTTAAAAATGAGTTCTTAGAAATCATTTCCTTTCAAAGTTGTCTTTACATATTTTTAAAAAGAAGGCCTTGCAAGACTCAAAGATATGTAAGCAAGTCTAGATTATTCCTTCCTATAAAGCAGAAAGATTTGTTCATCACCCTTTGACAAAACTGCATCTGGATCCCAAGTCTTCTCATAAGGACAAAGTGCAATTGTAATATTCTATTCAGAAGAACATGACATTTTCCGTCACCCAGTGAGCGTACTACTATAGGAATTAAAAAGATGAGACATGCCACTGCGCAACCGTTTAATCATTCTTCCTACCTTTAAGTATAAATACTGAATTTACTCTTCTTTTTAGGGTCTATCTTTTATTTTCAAATTCTATAATGAACCAAAGATATTTAAACATAGGTTTCATGCCACAAAACATATATCCATAAATCTATCACTACAGTCAAGATAATGGACATGTAAAGACATCAATTACCCCCAAAAGTTTCCTTGTGCCTTTCCTACTTTGCATTCCTCCCACTTTTATACCCTCATTTCCCTAGCAAACACTATGTTGCTTTCTGTAATTATCATTTCTATCTTCTAAAATTTTATATAAATGAAGTCATCTAGTATGTACTCTTTTGTTAGACTTCTCTCATTCAGCATAGTTATTCTAAAATTCATTCATATTACAAATATCAGTGGTTCAATCCTTTTTATTGTAGAACAGTATTCTATTCTATAGCTATGTCACAATTTGTTTATCCATTCATCTGCTAGTGAATGTTTGGGTTGTTTCCGGTTTGGGGCTATTACAAATACAACAAAGTTGATAAGAACATTTGTGTATATGTTTTTGTATCACATGCTTTAATTTCTTTGAAGTCAATACCTAGGAGTGGAATGGTTGGGTCATATGGTCAGTGTGTTTAACATTTTAAAAACCAAAGAAGCCTAGTATCACCAAAGAAGGTACACAGATGGCAAGTAAGCATATGAAAAGATTCTCCATGTCATATGTCATTAGGGAAATACAAAGGAAACAGCACACCACTACACACCTAACAGCCAAAATCTGAAACACTGACAACACCAAATGCTGGCAAGGATGTGGGAATGCAAAACGGTACAGCCACTTTGGAAGACAGCTTGGTGGTTTCTTACAAAACTAAACATATTCTTACTATGTGATCTATTAATAATTCTCCTTGGTATTTACTCAGGTGAGTTGAAGACTTATATCCACACTAAAATCTGCACATGGATGTTTATAGCAGTTTTATTCATAATTGCCAAAACTTGGAAGCAACTGAGATGTCCTTCACACAGTGAATGGATAAACCATGGTACATCCAGATAATGAAATATTACTCAGTGACAAAAAGAATGTGCCATTAAGTCATGAAAAAACATGGAATAACCTGAAATACATATTACTAATAGAAAGAAGCCAATCTGAAAAGGCTACATATGATTTCAATATATGACATTCTGAAAATGCAAAACTATGGAGATAATAAGACCAGTAGTTGCCAGGATTGGGTAGAGGAGGGAGGGATAAACAGGTGGAGCAGAGAGGATTTTTAGGGCAGTAACAATACTCTGTATGATATTATAATAGTGGACATATATCATTATATATTTGTCAAAACCCAGAGACTGTACAACACCAGGAGTGAAGCCTAATGTAAAATATGAACTTTGGGTGATTATATATTGATATATGTTCATCAACTGTCATAACTGTATACCACTGTGATGGTGGATGTTGATAATTGGGGAGGCTATGTATGCGTGGGGGCAGGGGATATATGAGAAATCCTGTACCTTCCTCTCAATTTTGTTGTGAACCTAAAACTGTTCTATAAAAATTAAGCCCTAAAAAAAAAAAAAACCACTTGCCAGTTTTCAAAAGTGGTTGTACCATTTTATATTCCCATTAGCAGTGTATAAGAGTTTCTATTACCCCATATCCTCACCAGTGCTTAATATACTGTCTTAAAAAATTTTAGATATTTGCGGTGCCATATTTTAATCATTCTTCTATTAATGGACATTAAGTTGTTGCTAATCTTTTCCTACTAAATAACTTTGTACCTGTCATTTCACCTATGTACAAGTATTTCTGTGATGTAAATTTATAGAAGTACTAGGTCAAAGTGTATTGAAATTTGTAAATTTGATAGATATTACCAAATCATCCTCCATAGAAATTATACAAATTTAAATTCTCACTAGCAAGAGTGACCATTTTACCACACCACTGACAACTTAGGTTGAAATACATTAAAAAATGTATCTCAGCACATTTTGATTTTGCATTTCTCATTATGGGTAAAAGTTGAACTCTTCATATATTTAGATGAGCTATTTCTTATTTCCTACAAACTGTCTCTTTATAATCATTTCTATTATGGGTTACTTTGTATTTTTCTTGATGATTCATAGGAGTTCTTTACACATTAGAAAATTAGCCCTTTGTGATAAAAGTTATAAATATTTCAACTTTGTTTATGTTTTTTTTTGGGGGGGGAGGGCAATGCAAAATTTTTTTTCCTCCAGTGTTTTGAATAATGTTATTATTTTTTATTACATTTATTGGGATGACATTGGTTAATACATAAGTTTCAAGTGTACCATTCTATGTCACCTGTATATTGCATTGTGTATATATGCTCACCACCCTAAGTCTAATCTGTCACCATGTATTTGGTCCCCTTTACCCTCTTCATCCTCCTCCCACCCTTCTTCCCCCCTGGTAGCCATCACACTATTATCTGTGTCTATGAGTTTGTTGCTTAATGTTCTTATTTTTAATGAAATCAAATTTATTGATATTTTCTTTTTTGGTTCCCAGGTTTCACTGTTTCATTTTAAAAATATTTAAATCTCTGAATCTTTTCAAATTTTTCCTGGTATAAGGTGTGGGGTTTGAAATCAACTTGTTTCTCTAGATTGCTAAACAGTGATCTCAATATCCATTAAATAATTTAACCCCATTCTCCCCTATGTATTTGAGATGCAACCGCTGTTATCATGTACTAAATTCCTATAGAATTTAGTGATTCTATCTGGTCTTTCTATCCTTTTTCATTCATCTTTCTATTCATGCACCACTACCATACTGTTTTTATTATGATCACTTTATAATTCATTTTAATATCTGATCAATGTAGTTTCTCATTACCACTTTGCTTCTTCAGAATTTTCCTGGATTTTCTTGCTTGATTTCTCCTCTTTTAAATGTGAATTTTAGAACTGGTTTATCTAGTTTTTTAAAAAAAGGCCTATTGATATTTTTATTAAGATTGATTTTAATTTACAGATTTAGGATGTTGAGTCTTACCCCAGAGTATGAATGTCTTCACATTTCCTCATCTGTATCCTACACATTTCCTGTTAAGTTCCTTCCTGGTATTTTATCTCTTTTTTTTTTTAAGAATATTTTAAATAAGTTTATTGTATCTATAATTTGTATTATACCTGGACTTCCTCAGAGAAAAGAAAAACTACAAACTTTCATTGAAAATAAAAATTTTTTTAACTGTTAATTAGCCTTGATGAAGTAAAAGACTATAAGATTAAGCAATGTTATGGTAAGATAATTGAGGATAAATTAACGATAGAAATATAACAATACTCTTAAATTACAGAATTATAACACAATGCTAAAATAAATAGTGGATAATATCTTATTCTGATGGACAATAATTAGAAATAGTGTAGCTCAATTAGCTTAAACACATGTTATATCAAAAAAACCCCAAAACTGCCTAAAGTAATTACCAAAGGCCATACATTACCAGTATGAAACACACTAACCCATCAAATTTTAATTGTCCTTGTAAATGAGGGAAATATTAAAACCATCATCAGCAAGGTCACCATTAAATACAAAGGAATAAAATGAACTACTATCAGTTCAATTAAAATTTATCCTTGCATTTCATCACTATCTCCAGAAATCATTAAAACTAAACCCCATTTCTACTTGTTCACATTACTTTATATTTCTAGGCTTTCCTTGACTATTTCCCATTATTTAAAACCTTGTACATGCTTTTATTAGGCAGATAGACATACTATGAGAATTAACGATCATATTCTTTAATACATTTCAAGATTCTACTCAAAAGTAATATAAAGTTTTGTGATGTGTTGGAAAGCAGGATAACACTGGAAAAGGAAAAGTCATTTCACATGAAAAGTAATTCTCAGAAAGTAATTAGATATTAGATTCACTTGATTTCTGTTTTGATATAAAGTAAAATATACACTTGTGAGAAGGCTTTTTTTTTTCTTTTTTGTGAGAAGGCTCTTGAGGTGATAAAAAGTTTCACAAAAGATAACAATGTACGTACAACCTTATAGCTTCATTAAATATTTTTTAGTGCATTCTTAAATATTTTTGGAACACAATGGACTACAATTATATATAACAAAATTATATTCAAAGTTTGTGATGTGAACAAAAATGAGATTGCACATTTAATTATAAGATGTATAAGTATAAAAGGTCTTTATATTAAGTTGGTTAACAGGATATATTTAACATATAATTAATTATTCTGAAAAGTTATGTGTTGGTATTTGTCCTTTAGAAGCTTAAAAAAAAATCAATGTAGTAACAATACTACCAACTTATTGATTTTGTTTTAAACAAAAACATTGTTTTACCTCCGTGGTTTTCCCATAAGCCGCCTGATTTTTCCCCATTCTACTCTTGTTAACTTTCTTGTTTTCAAATTAGGAAAAGATTCCTTTAGACATACACAGAAGTCATTATCGCCTTCAAAGAGTGGTCTATAAAATAGAAATGGTATTTTAATGGTTAATATACAATGTGTTACTTAAGAGACATAAAATTCAAAACATGCATTATAATTTTCAATATCAAACAAAATGCCAAACTTTCACTACTACTCAAAACATACACAATAGGTACACATATTCAAAGTGCTAAAACTAAACTAAATCCTTGGCATTTGTGAAACAGTGTGTACAAGTTACTCAGGCAATATTGTCTGTGCTTGAGGTGTCCAGGAGACACTGATTTTTGTTAAATCTCTGACAGGAATGTATCCTCTGGGAGGCTATCCTGGCACTGGCATTATATCTGGGGAGGACAGACAATGTTAGCTACAAAATATCTGTCCTAAAGGTGATACCATCGCCAAGGAGACCTCTTTAAGGTTAAATCAGTTTTGGAAAACTGGAGGATTCTAGAAGGTCATATTAATTCTTGAGAATTCCAGAAGAACTCAGATCACACTAGGGTACCCTGAGAACTCTCTTAAACCTATGGAAAATCTGTGGACAAAAATAAAACGATTTCATTCATGAGTTTGGGCAACCAGGAACCAGTCTTAGCAATGAATAATACCTGAATATCTTGGGCTTAAATATGAATGTTTATGAGATTTACAAGCTTTAGAGTAGGCAATGGTTTGGAAAGCAGAGAAGGAAGGTAAAGATAAGTAGCCAGCAAAGCAAGTACCGACAACTGGCATGGATGAGAAATCAGAATTTTTCCTCAGTAACTTCTGTTGTTGAATAACTGGATTCAACCCAAATCTCTTAATGTTCTATTTCAATATTTACATATAACTAAAATGTGTAAATACTCTCCCCCAAAGAGAAAGACTACCCTAAAAATCTCATTGAATCAACTGTTTCTCTACCATTATATCAGCACTTAAAATTTCAGATCTATAAAACAAGTCTTATTGTTGCAAAAATCGGTGCTTTGTTTTAGGGTACCTCCACTCCGTAGTCTTTGTAAATTATAATACAGAAATTATACTTTCATTTTATTTTTCACAAAAATGTATAACAACTCCTTTCCCAAAAGAAGGAATGGGGAAGAAAACCATGAGAAATGAAAATGGATTAAACCAGAATGAGGAATAGAAAAAGGAATTTAGGAAAAAAATAGGATTAAATTAAACTTAGAGAAAAGGCTGCATGTTTGAAAATGTTTTTGGTTCAAGTAATATTTGTGATATGAGCCATGATACATACTTATCTATATTTGAGTAGAACCACTCATATATGCACCACTTATGTGCTTTGGGTAGCTTGAGAAGGTTACGTAACCGAAAACCAATCTTCTGTGAGGCTTTCTTATCTGGTGTTGACATTGTTGCTGTAAATTTCTATACAATAAAAACAGAGATTAACAACAGTTCCATTAAATAAAAATGTGCATCTATCACACTGAATATATTTGTAAAAAGGTAAATTATGGTTAAGTACTCAAAAAGGTTCAACAACATACGACATGGTATTTTGTGTTATTATTTAACAAATAAACACTCTGATTAATTCTGACAAAGTTAAAGCCTTCAATTTCATAACATACTCTGGTAAGAAATGTGACATATTTGCCTGCACCATGTTTGCACTTCAGTACAATTTCAATTAAGGTATGCAAGAAGATACCTGTTAGAAATATTTTTAGAGTTCTTGGGCCAGAAAAAACCAGTAAGAACTCAGCTACTATTGAGAGAGTAAGAGAAAACATGCAAGCAAGCGGTAGGCCCGGAAGGTTTCACCAGAGAATCAGGTATCAAATCAGAGCTCCAATGCTATTAAATGTTTCAAATCACTGAGGAAGTAAAAAAGGTTCCCAACTATTTTTATATAGACAACACAACACAGATAATAAAATCTGCCAAAGTATAATGAAATAAAAGCTCAGAAAACATCACTCATTCCTATGAATTCTTAAAATGCTTGGAAAGATAGTGTTTATAAATTGTAAGAACTAATATTGTTAAAATGTCCATATTACCCAAAACAATTAATCTAGAGATTCGATGCAATCTCTATTAAAATTCCAATTATATTTTTTACAGAAAAATAGAATAAGCAATCCCAAAATTAGTATGGAACCACAAAAGATCCCAAATACCCAAAGCTGAAGATATCACACTCCTTGATTTCAAACTACATTACATAACTACAGTAATATCAAAACAGTAGGATACTGGCACAAAAACAGATACATAGATCAAATGAATGGAAGAGAGAGCCCAAATATAAACCCACACATGTGGTCAATTAATTTATGACAAAGAAGCTAAGAATATACAATGGAGAAAGTACAGTCCCTTCAAAAAATGGTTTTGGGAAAACTGGACAGACACATGGAAAAGAATGAAACTGGACCACTATCTTGTACCATTCAGAAAAACTACCTCAAAATGTATTAAAGACTTGAATGTAAGACCTGAAACCACAAAACTCCCAGAATAAAACATGGGCAATAAGCTCCCTGACAAAATCGTCTAGGTGATGATTTTTTGGATTTGACACTGAAAAGCAAAGGTATTAAAAACAAAAATTAACAAGTAGGACTACATCGAAATAAAAAGCTCTGCACAACAAAGGAAGCGATCAACAAAATGAAAAAGCAACTTATAGACAAACACTATTATGATCTCACTAATATGGGAGAAAACATTTCCAAGTCATATTATTTGAAAAGGAATTAATATCCAAAAAATATAAAGAACTTATACAACTGAACAGGAAAAACCAAACAATCTGATTAAAAAATGAGCACAATATCTGAAGACATTTTTCCAAAGAAGACATTTGGAAGGCCCACAGGTACAAAAAAAAAAAAAAAAAAAGATGCTAATATCACTAAGCATCAGGGAAATGCAAATCAAAAGGACAATGAGATATCACATCATACCTACTGAAATGGCTATTATCAAAAAGACAAGAAATGAGAAGTGCTGGCGAGGATGTGAAGAAAAGCGGAACCCTTGTGCACCGCTGATGGGAATGTAAATTGGTGCAGCCACTGTGGAAAACAGTATGAGTTTCTCAAAAAATTAAAAATAGGGGGGGGGGGGGGGGGGGGGGGGGGACTTCTGGGTATTTATCTGAAAGAAACAAAATCATATATCGAAAAGACATCTGTACTCCCATGTTCACTGCAGCATTATTTCAATAGTCAAGACATGGAAGCAACCTAAGTCTCTATCAATGGATGAAAGAATAAAGAAAGTGTGGTGTATATATATATACACAATGGTCTATTATTTAACCATAAAAAAAGAATGAAATCTTGGCTATTTGCAACAACATGAATAAACCTTGAGGGTATTATGCTAAGCGAAATAAATCAGACAGAGAAAGACAAACACTATTATGATCTCACTAATATGTGTAATCTAAAATTTAAAAAAAAACAAACTCAAAACCAAACTTATAGATACAGAGAACATATTGGTGGTTGCTACAGGCAGGAGGTGGGGGATGGGCAAAATGGGTCAAAATGTAGAAAATTCCACTTAGAAAATAAATAAGTCATGGAGATGTAATATATAGCATGGTTACTATAGTTTATAATACTGTACTGCATATTTAAAAGTTATTAAGAGAGATTTTAAAAGTTTTCATTACAAGAAAAAAAATTTTTGTAACTGTGCTGACAGATGTTACCTAGACTTATTGTAGTGATCATTTTGCAATATATACAAATATGAAATCATTACATTGTATATTTGAAAGCAATACAAAATATCTCAATTGAAAAAAGTTTTTTCTAAAAAGAGTGTTACCAGATAAATACCATAAGAATATCAACATAATCAAGTGGAATTTATGTCAAAAACGCAAGGATGGTCCAGCATTAAAAAACTGTTGATGTAACTCACTATTATCAATAAATCAAAGCAATAAAAATCATATGATCACCTTCAATGACGCTAAAGACATCTGATAAAATTCAATATGCATTAAAATAACTCTTAATGCAATAGAAACAGAGAGAACAACTGAAAAAAACACAATATGCCAAAAGTTAAGTGATATGGCTAACGTAATACTTGGAGGCAAGTTTAATTTATAGGATAAATGCCTATATTAGAAAAGAAGAAAGATCACAAATAAATAACCTATCCTTCCACTTTAAGATACTAGGCAAAAAAGGCAAAGAAAACCCAAAGCAAGCAGAAAAAAAATAATAATAAAGATTAGAGCAAAAATAAATGAAATAGAAACAGAAAAACAATACAGAAAAATCGATGGAATCAAAAGTTCTTTAAAAAGGTCAACAAAATTGACAAATCTTGAGCTAGAACATAAAAATCAATGGGGGATACTTTCTTAATCTAGAGAACACATTTCTCCCTATTTGAACCCAAAGTCAACATTGTAGTCAATGTTAAAGTATTAAAAACATTCTCATTAAAGTGATAAATATGACAAAGATGTTGACTATCACCTCTAATTTTTTAACATTGTTTTGATGGTTTTAGCCAATTAGATAAGAGGAATAAAACTGCAAGAAGACAAAACTATCATTGTTTGCAGGTGATATGACTGCCCCAGAAAACTCAAGAAAGTCAACTATAACCATTACAAATAATAAGATAATTTAATAAAATGAGTGAATACAAAGTTGATATACAAAAATCAGTATCTTAAAAAAATCACTCTTTTCTATATGTTAATGAGAACTGGTTAAACAATAAAACAGAAGAATTATCCTGTTTATGACAGCAAAAATGACAAGAACGAAGTATTAAATCCTTAGGAATACACTTAAGAAATGGGCAAGATTGACATGGAAAAAAATATTTCCATCTACAGAGGGGCATTAAGGCTTGAATAAGTGAAATTACAACCAGTTCCTGGATAGGTAGTCTCAATGTTACATATGTCAAACCCCATAAATCAATTTATAATATCAGTGCAATACCAATAAAACTTCCATTAAGATTTTTTTCTTAGGCTGAATCTTAAAGTTTATATGGAAAAAAATGTGCAAGAACACTTAGGAAAATCTAGAAAAAGAACAGTTAATAATGTCTTACCAGATATTAACACAATATAAAGCCACATTAAAACAATTTGACACTAGAACAACAGAGACATAGAGGATACAAAGAGACAGAAAATCTAGAAATAATCCCAAATATATACAGGATATTAGTTTGTGATGTAGGCAGCATTTTAAATCGATGTATAAATGATGGATTACTTAATAAATGTTACCAGGACAACTAGCAGTCCTCTGGAAAAAAATTAGGTTGCACTCTTACCTCATTCCTTACTACAAAATAAATCAGATGGATTAAAATTTTAAACATTAAAAAAGCAAAATAAAATAAGAAATATGACAAAATTCCCAAACTATAAATTTTAGATTAGGGATGGTCTTTCTGAGCATAAACTCAAGAACTCATAAAGAGAAAAGATAGTTATATTTGACTCTTAAAACTTTTTTCAATCCTGCATGGTGAAAAATGCAGAAACAAAGTCAGAAGACAAACTACAAACTCTGAAAAAAAGTACAGTCTATATAAACAGCCAAAGACTAATAGTCTTAATACATACAAAATTCTTACATGCTAATAAAAAAATAACCACAATCTAACAGAATGGGAAAAATAAATAACAGTTTAGAGGAAAGGAAAAAAATAGTTTTTAAACATATATGAAAAGTATCTCAACATCACTCATAGATGAAATGTCAACTAAACAAGTGAGGTGCTATTATTAGATTCAAAAAATTTGGATGTTTGATTATATACTAAGTTGGCAAGCATTTGAAAAAATAGGCACTATGAAACATTGTTGGTAGAAAGTATAAACCAGTATAATATCCTTGGAGAATAATTTGGCACCACTTAAAAATTTTTAAATGTGCATAGCCTATGATTCAGGAATTCCACATTTTAGGCATGCCTGGGATTCATTACAGCATTGTTTGTAATAGTAAAAACTTGGAAATCACTTAAATGCCCATAAATAGGAGAATTTGTAAATAAATTATAGTATCATAAAATTGAATACTATATAACAGTAACAAAAATAAAATATTGAAGCCAGAATTTCCTTCTTTCTTTTCTTCCAACTCTCCGCTCCCCTCCACTCCCCTCCCATCCCTTCTTCTCCCCTCTCCTTCTTTTTCAACTAGTTAGCCAGTCAACTAAATCAATCAGCATGGTCAGATCTCAAAAACAGACTTTTCAGTGAAAAAACATAAATTACAGAATGATGTATGCTACAATGTCATGAAAATGATTCTATAAATGTAATTTTTAAACTACATATATTAAACAATATCAAATATTTTCTATAAACATATAGTCTTAGAAGTGTTAAAAAGGTCAAAAAGAATCATCAAGCTAATCACAGTGGTTACTAGTGGATGAGGGAAGTAGATCTGGAGTGTAGGTATAGGTCAAATTAATTTTTTTTATTATAAACTTTTTCCTTTGGAAAAATTGTAGATTTATAGAAAAGTTGTAAAAATAATACAAAGTTCTCATATACCCTTCACTTAGCTTTCCCTAATGTTAACATCTTATATAACCATGGTTTATCAAACCCAAGAAATTAACACTAGTAAAGTACTATAAACTAAACTGCAGACTTTATTTGGATTTCTCCAGTTTTTCCACTAACACCCTTTTTCTGTACCGGAATCCAATTCAAGATACCACACTCTACTTATTATAAAATATTATCAGAAAAAGTGCTATTTTTCTTTCCATTGAGTTATTTGCCAGATTTTTTAATGAGGTATTTATAGCTCACTGGATATAAAACTGTACTAAAGATTCCTTGTTGAGCATGAGGAAATATGTTCAAATTGTTAGTGGAAATATAAATTATTACAACTTTTATGAATAGACATTTTGGTAGTATATTCCAAAGTTTAAATTTTATTATTGTAGCAATTACACATCTAAGGGTTTATTCAAACCATGGAAAATGGAAAGTGACTGCTACTGGGTACAGGGTTTCTTTTGGAGTGATGAAAACATTCTAAAATTGGTTGTGGTGATAGTTGCTCAACTGTGCATATATTAAAACCACTGAATTGTGCACTTTAAATAGGTGAATGGTATGACATGTGAATTATATCTCAATAAAGCTGTTAAAACAAACAAACAAAAAAAAGCAGGGCTCTGGAGAAAGGATGCTGCCATTTTAGTACCAGTCTTCACTTCCTAGCAAGACATTTTTCTGTGTCTGTTTTCTCATCTGAAAGATGGGAAACAACATAGTAGTAACCTATATCATCGGCATTGCTGAAGAGTAAACCAAAGCAATATGTATGAAGTGCTTAGAACAGGATATACTATATACTAAGAACTCAATGGAAGTTGATTTTTGCTAATTTTTCAGCTCTAGACTGTGTGGTTTAAAGAAACACACAGAATACAACAGATTTAGGGGATGTGACTAAGAGAGTAAGGGAAGAAGCCACGCCATGTAAATAAATATTGAAAGAACTAGGCATGTTAAGCCAAGAAAAGAGAAAACTCAGAAGTCGTCTCATATTATGTTTGTCTTATGTTCGTTCTGTATTGCTCAGAAGTAGAAAGGACTTTGTAAAATAGTCCTAGAAAGAATGAAGTGCCTAGGGAGGAAGGCAGTGGATAGAGCTGGGGCAGGATGGTTTTATAGTCATAAAGACCAGGGTTTTCCGTATGCTTGAAAATTTTCCTAATAAATAGTAGGAGGGGAAAAAAAACTTAAAAAAAATCCACATTTGGAAATTTAAAAAATCTAAAGTCATTCAAATTATCCTAATAACACAGCTCTTCTAAAGTCAATGCAAGAAATAGTTATTTAACTATTTCTAATATTCATTCAACTCTGTATGCAACACCTACCAAGTTAAGCAATGTATGTTATTATTAGTTTCCAGTTTTTAAAATTGAATTTTAGATGCTTATGTACATTTGTCCTTGACGTTAAAAAAAAATTCAAAATACCTTTTTATTCATTTTGTAGAACATGAACATATTTTACTATTTGAAATTATCATAAAGATATGTAAGAGCTTTTTGGGTTTAAAAAAATATAATTTTGGTAGGGTATATTGCTGGTCATAACTTTACTTGGTGCCTAATCCTTCCTCGGTTGAGAAAGTCCCCTCTACTATGGCCCATTCTACTAGAAAATCTCATAACACTTTCGAAAAAAGTGAAAGAGAAGTAGGGAATAACTCAAAAATTTGATAAGAAGAATTACATTATTCTTAAAGTTAATATTTCTTTATCCAATTTTCATTCATTCCTTTGATTCTTACATGTCCACTACAACTTTAAAAAGATGCCAAAAATGAAAAAGGAGGTATGATTTCATGCTACATATTTTCCTCTTCTGGATAAAGGAGTCTTCAACATCCTTCCCTCAGTGATGAAGTAGAGTTCTCCTCTCAGTCCCATGCAAAACTCCAAACTCATTCCATATTGCTCAATTCATTTACTTAATGTCTGTTATGTCCATGCTTAAAAGAAAAGTGTGCATTTATAAGACTGAGGACTGGCTTTCTATTTTGGTTTAAAGTCCATCAATAAAGTCTATGGCCAAGCCTGAACGTGCCCGATCTCGTCTGCCCCCCCCAGCTAAGCAGGATTGGGCCTGGTGAGTACTTGGATGGGAGACTACCTAGGAATACCAGGTGCTGTAAGCATAAAAAAAATAAAAAATAAAATAAAATCCATCAATAAAATAATGGCCTTTTCTAGGTATGTAAAATAGGAGCTCAACTGGAGCACTGATTTAAAGAACTTGTTATTCAAAATGTAACAGAATAAATATAAACTGTATTACTCTAAGCAATTGCTCACTTCCTATCACATGAAAACAAAATTTTAGCACACACATACCTGTGGAACCATTGCAACCCTCTGGTTTCTTTTAGGTGACCTTGTATTTATTTGTCTGTCATCTTCATCAGAAAAGAGTCGACTTCGTTTTGAATTCCTGAAAGGCTATGACAGAAGTTTTTTATTTAATGAAAAGGCTGAACATTTCCCACCTTTATTCCAAAATATAATTCTATACTTGGAATAATCCAGCTAACTCTGGATTATCAGAAGTATAGAAGGATGAAGTATGGGTAATACAAAGGACACAAAGTTAAATATAAATAATCATATATTTAGAAAGTAGTAAGATACATATTTATGCAATCTGTTTACAAACAAAACACCTAGTTGATGATTAAACTAGAATCCAGGTCTCCTTAGTACACTGGCAGCCTGGAATGGTAAAGATAGGAAAATAAGTTCTGGAAATTCCAGTTCTCATTATGTTAATGTTTGCATTAATACCAACTGGGTGTATCTCATGATGCATCTGTTGCATAGGGCTGGGCTGGGACAAAGTTACTAAATCACTGTAGATGGTCAATCTAAATGTATATAATATTATACTGTATCTGCTCTCAAAAATTGTTAAGTGAATGTACATTTGTAAATAAAAATACGAGATATCTTTAACAGATGCTTGATAAAAATGTATAGAACTAAAGAATTTTTAAGTACCCAAAAACCTTCATACACTTAAGTCTCTAATATGAAAAATTTCACAGTCCATCCTAGATTCAGAGGCTTCATTCGTAGAAGAAGAAATAATATCCTAATAGTACCCACATCCTTTCTCAAATCCTTTCTCCATCATTCAAGACAGAGCTTCATGCCTAGTTGGAAGGGAGGTGGGTGCGGAGGGAGGACTAGCCACACATGGGCAGCATCCAACTGGTTCAAGGCTATGGATCCCTGAAGCTGAACCCACTGAGAGTCTCAACATTCTATAGCCCTGACAGGAAGTCCCTTCCCCTGACAGAGGAGGAAGAGAATGATGGCGATAGAACGGATATAGTGTGAAAAGTCCTGCACTTGCATTGTGGCCAGCTGTCCAGACCACTGCTGTTTATCCCAGGTGCAGGTTTGTTTCATGACTGACTCCTAAAATCTCCTAGCTACCTAGCTGGGCAAGGGAGGAGTAGGGGCCCCCCAAATCATTTGTTACGCTAACTATAAGCTTATCTCTACTTCTTATCCCTAAATGCACTTACACTTGACCTATAAAAGATTTTAATACCTTACCACACAAGATATTTCAACATCTTACCATTTATTTATATATCTTTTTATAGAGAATAAGAGCTATGTAAAATTTGTTACATTCTAAAAAAATATGATTTGGTGGTCACTTCAGCAGCACATATACTAAAAAAATATGATTTGAGGTTGCTGGAGTTTTTTTGTCTTTGCCTATTTAAAGAATCTACAATTACTTAACAAATGCTTAATGATGACCAGATTATCATAGGCTACAAATTATTTATCTAAATATGATCAAATAGTGCTCAATGACGTGTAAAGACTCAAATGCTTGGAGTTGGGGAAAAACCCTGGAAATTTTTTTACTGTCCTATAAGAATTGGCACATGACAATACAGACAATTTAGCTATCATATTCTAAAGTGTAAGAAAAACTAATTCCTTACCATTTCCACAGCAGAGCCTGTATTCCTGCCTTTCCAAACAGGTCTTTTTTGTAAGGAACTGAATTTTTCATTCCATGTGTTAGATAAGCTTCCCTCTGTAATAAATAATTGTTACTAATAAGATTTAAGTTGAGGTCAAAGGATTTCATACTGTGAACATTGCCTTTTTAATAACAGCAATATCTGAAATATTTACCAATATGAAAAAAATACATTGACCATAATTTTTTCAAACTCTCTAAATAATTTGACCAAGGAATGCATCTTGAAAGTATTAAATTTTCCTATTAAAACATGTGTGGCTTCTTTATTTTCAGTTTTTAATAATTCCTCTATTCTAATTTGCCAAGAATTACCCCATAAGTATAATCTGATTGAAAGAAGGGCAATGAAAAAACCTCCTTCTAATCTTGTATTTAGAGCATATTTCTAAATGTTTTCTGCTTCAATATACGAAACTCTTGATATCTAAAAATGAAATGTCGCATTTGTTTTCCTTAATTCAAAGAAATATCTTCAGAGTTGTATGCAACAGAAAAGATTCAATCAATTAGACATTATGAAAATAAAGGGTGAATTTAATTTTTATAAAAAGGATGTGTTTATATATAGAATGAGACACAGAAAACTGGGATCAATATACCCAACATAGTTATTTTCATTTCCTCCTAGTTGCTTATCAGCATTTTGTAATTTTTTTCTATAGAAAATTTGTATCACCTGTATATATTTTTTAAAACAGAAAAATGATTCTAATATTGGGGGAAAAAAACAAAATTTTTCAGATGTATGTTTTAATACGTACAAAAGAAAAGAGGTGGGATGGGGTTTATCTTGGTAAAGAAATTAGAATACTTCTGGAAGATAAGTGTTCTCAAGCCAGAAGAATTTAATTTGGTAAATCACCAATCCAAAGCATAACACAGTAGTTTCAAAAACTAGAAGTACTAATGAACCCTTGAGAATATCTAGCTTCATTCCAAATTTACTTACCCAGTAGAACTTTGCTCAAGAGGTAAAATTTCAAAATATATTATATTAAGAGGGTTCGGCTAATGTACTTATAGAAAGAAGTAACAAGACCAAAGAATATGTCTAACCTTTTTCTCAGAAAAAGAAAATTACTATCATTCTTTTATTTTAAAAGACTCGCATTATTATTTAGAAAGCAGGATTCATAAAAAATAAACTATTATGCAAAAATACAGCTTAGCACAATTGTTTAATAAATGCTTTAAATCTATGTAAATCTATTTATGTAAAATCCATTTATGTAAAGATCTGTGTGGAATACTATAGTTAGAAAGTTCTTTAATTAGTGATTCTAGGGGGAAATTTTCTTAATAATTTCTAACAGCCAAGGACCAATTCTCCTATAAAAGCATATGAATTTAAAATTATCATCAGTAAAAATCAATAATGAATCATAACGTAGAAAAAAAAGAAACACTATATCTAAATTACTTTCATGAATTAAATTTCTAGTTTACGTCATACCTAAATGATCATGCGGTGATTCTTACCTTTTAAACTGACAAGGGCTTTTGCTGAAGAGCCTGCAATTAAAATAAATAATATTATTGGATAATCAAAGTGAAAGAAAAAAAGCTTGGTTTAGGGGTAGGAGTGATCCATTTAGTTTTAGCAATGTTGAGTTTGAAATGGTGGTGGGATGTGCAATTAGAAATAACTAGTAGACAATTCAAGCTATAGACCGAACTCAGATAAGGTAAAGAACTGGAGAAAGACATTTGGGAGTCTTATTGAAGTTGTGAGAACTGGAGATATTTCCAAGAGAAAAAAATGTAGAGAATAA
>KE761818.1:0-15253 GCA_000465285.1 Eidolon helvum
GGAAGGAAGGAAGGAAAGAAAACCCCACAGCCACATTACAACTAATGTAAGACTGGTTTCTTCCTAAGATCACGATGAAGACAAGGAGGTCTACTGCTGCCACTTCTATTTAACATAGTACTAGAGGTCCTAGCCTGAGCAATTGGGTAAGAAAAAGAAATAAATAGGCATCCACATTGTAAATGAAGGAATATAATGATCTCTATTTGCAGATGGCATGATTTTCTAAATATAAAAAATCCTAAGGCATCCGCAAAAAAATTATTAGAGCTAAAAAAATGAGTTCTGCAAGGTTGCAGGACACAGATTTATAAACAAATATCAATTTTATTTCTATATCTTAGCAATAAACAATCTGAAAACAAAATAAAGAAAATAATTTCATTTGCAATAGCTTTGAAAAGAAAATGATACTTAGGAACAAATTTAACAAAAGAAGTGTAAGCCTTGTATACTGAAAACTACAAAACATCACTGAAAGAGATTAAAGACCTAATGGAAAGGTAGCCCATGTTCTTGGGTTGGAACATTTAATGACAATATTCCTCAAACTGATCTATAGATTCAACACAATTCCTACTAAAATCCCAGCTCTTTCCTTTTTTTCTTTGGGAGAAACTGACAAACTGATCCACAAGTTAATACAGAAATGCAAGAAACCCAGAATAGTCAAAAAATTGGGGGGTAAAAAAGCAAAGTTGGAAGACTCACTCTAATTTCAAAACTTGCTACAAAGTTACAGTAATTTACACAGTGCGGTACTGGCATAAAGACAGACGTGACGTTTAGATCAATAGGACAGAACAGAATCTAGAAATAAAATAAAATAAACACATACATTTATGGTCAACTGATTTTCAAAAAGGGGGCCAAGACAATTCAATGGGTAAAGAATCACCTTTTCAACAAGAGTCTTTTCCTACGGTACTGAGACAACTGTAATATCCACATGAAAAATAATGTTTCACCCCACATCATATCATATACAAAAATTAACTAAAAATAGATGAAAGAGCTAAACCTATAAAACTCTTAGCAGAAAACAGGTATAAATCCTTGTGATCTTGGTCAGCCAGTGGTTCCTCAAGTATGATGCTGAAAGCACAAGCAGCCAAAGAAAAATAGATAAATTAGACTACATTAGAATCCTTTCTGCTTCGAAAAACGTCAAGAAAGTGAAAAGACAACCCACAAATGAAAGAAAATATTTACAAACCACATATCTGACAAAGAATAGATATCTAAATATATATAAACTACTCAACAGTATAAAGACAATCCAATTTTAAAATAGTCCAAAGATTTGAATAGACACTTCCCCAAAGGGCCAATAAGCACATGAAAACATGTTCGGCATCATTAGTCATTAAAGAAATAGAAATCAAAACCATGAGATACAACTTCACACCTATAAGGATGGCGATAATTACAAATACTGATAACGAGTATATTGAGGACGTGAGGCAACTGGAACCCTCATACATTGCTGGTGGAAAAATGAAAATGGTGCAGCCACTTTGGAAAACAGTTTGACAGTTATTCAAAAGGTTAAACAGAGATCAACTACATGACCCAGCAATTCCACCCAAGGGAACTGAAAGCTATTTCCACACGAAAACCTGCACCCAAATATTCACAGTGGCATTATTCCTAACCGTCAAAAAGTGGAAACAACCCAAATGTCCACCAACAAATGGATAAATAACATGGAGAATAGCCATACAATAGAATACTACTCACTGATAAAAAGGAATGAAGTACTGATCCATGCTACAGTGTGGACGAAACTTGCAAACATACAAAAAAAAAAAAAAAAGCCAGATAAAAAAAGCCACTTACTATATAAAATTCATTTATATGAAATGTCCAGAATAGGGAAATCCATAGAGACAGAAGGCGGATTAGTGTTGCTAAGAGCCAGGAGGGATGGGATTTCTTTCAGAGTGAGGAAATGCTCTGGGATTAGTGGTGATGGTCGCACAAGTTTGAGAATATACAGGAAACTACTGACTGAGTCACTTTAAAAAGGTGAATTTTATGGTATTTGAATATCTCAAAAAAAAAAAAAAAAAACCAACAGTGAAAAGCTTTGGACACCCTGGCATTTAGCGACCCTTGACCCCAACACTTTACTCCAAGCCTTAGGCAATTCACGTCTCCACAATGCTATAAAATTATTTCTGGGTATAAATTCAAATACTGTCTTCTTAGCCAATAGGCATTTTCCCACCTGTTCAGATAAACTCTACTGATCTTTGAATGTGTGTCTTCTCTGGGAGTGGTGCTGTTTGTCGACATAAATTTTATGAGTAGATCGGATGAACCACTCAAGTACTTATAATTAAGGATATCCAGTTGTGTATCTACTTTAGGACTCATTCATCTTTGTTACTACCTATCAGTTTCTTTAATTTCATAAACAGTGAGGTGGGATTTACATGAAGGAAATAATATTGCCAGTAGTTCAAATGACCACAACAGCTTCCCCATTTAATGTAGAACGATTCAATCTTGCTTCCCTCCAGGTAAGGAAAGAAGGGGTTCCCTTAGCAATGAAACAGCTGAGATTTAAAGTTCTTCAATTTCTTGTGTTGCTCACAGTAAGGCAAAGTCAATATCTGTCAAATAAATGTGGCAGGTAGTCACCTACGGGATATCATTTTCTCTCAAATCCAAGAATGAGATTGCTCTAAATAACCCAGAAAGGATACCTCAGACACCGAGTTACGCACCATTAGAGCTAGTATGTTTTGAAATATTTGGTTTAGCAATTTCCAAGTGCATTCTAAGGAAGACTACTTCGATGAGATGACCCATGAAAAAAAAGTTCTAAGAAATCTATTAACCCACTGTTTTCCAAAAATACTTGGCCACGGACCCCTTTTTCTCCATTACACCTATTAAAATCCCAAAGAACCTGTGATCTACCAACACCTTTTGCAAAATCTTAACCTGGTCAACTAATCTATTTTACAAAAGATGAAACTGCTCGCGCACGCGCACGCTCTCTCTCTCTCTGTCTCCCCAGTTTAACTGACTTGCCCATGGTTACCCAGCTAGTCCCTGGGAGAGAGGGGTACTTCCAGTGCTCTTGTGCTGCCACAAGCCCTTACCAGAGGACCTCTTCAAAACAGCAATTTAATCGTACTGGACTTCCTGATGAACAGCAAGATTA
The DNA here is from genome assembly GCA_000465285.1 of Eidolon helvum. Classification (NCBI taxonomy): domain Eukaryota; kingdom Metazoa; phylum Chordata; class Mammalia; order Chiroptera; family Pteropodidae; genus Eidolon; species Eidolon helvum. Next base: position 3,176 of record KE761818.1, read on the forward strand.
TTAGTCATTTAATGTTAGTTGTGTTTGAAAGCTTTCTCACAAAAGGGTCGACCTGAAAGAAGTTAGTATTATATGTCTCTCCTTTCAAGTTGCTGTTTCAAGGTTGGTTTTACCTGGAGTGAGAGGAGATTTCTGTCTATCTGGAGCAGTTCCATCTTGAAGATATTTCAATATTTCTTACCGCAGCACCCTTTCTGTGCTCGTTATTTTTAGCTCATTGTTTTCTATTTTGGCAGCCGAGAAACTGCAGTTTGTAATTTTACCTCCAGCTTCATATTTCTTCTTAAAAGTGAATACAATGTCCTGTTTATAATAATAAAATCACTAGTTGGCAGAACGACATTAAACGGAAAAAAAAAAAAAGAAGAAGAAGAAGAAAGCAATTGGAAAATTTAGAGCAAGCAATTTTAAGTGCCAAGTTTCACATTTGTAATGGTCCGGTGGAGGTCACTGGGCTTCCTTTTTATTGAGGGAATAGTAGAGAAATAGATATCCATGAGCTCGCCCTTGAAAAACTATAGAAAGCACCTCTACTTCGACACAGCTCAGAGTTTTACTGAAAAGTGACGCTACCCAAACTTCCACAATATTACTAACTATAGGAAAAATATAAAAATCAGTTTAGCATGGTATTTTCCCCCTCCAATATTTAGGTTTTCATTTTCCAATTTAATTGAACTTTTAAGCTTTGGTTTCCTATTCCAGTTTAACAACAAAGGAAACAAAACAATAGGAATGAAATGAGAAATAATTGGAGCCAGTCTCAGAAATAACCTTGGGGTTTCTTGGGCTCCTGGTGCAACCCCCTTTAAGCGATTTCCCTGGATCTTTTCTTGCGGTGTTGGTGTTGCTTTTTCCTTCTTCTTTTTTTTTTCTCCTTTTTTTTTTTTTTTTTTTTACCTCAGATGCCCTGCGAAAGAGAGCCACAGGTCGAGGCCGTGTAAGCAGGATTCTCCAGAGACTGGAGCCGAAGGGCCAGCAAAATGGTGCTTCCAGTCGGAAGGGCCAGATCGCCCCTAGGAGTTCACACCAGCCTTACTTCTTGAAAATTGCTAACCAACCATTTTTCTTTTCAAAATAAACACTATTTCTCTCAACTTCAGTTTGCAAAATATTACCCCAATTCCATTGGACTAAAAAACTGGAATTTTACTGACATAATTGGATTATGAGGTTTAAAGATTGATGGAACTTTTCTGTTCCAAATATAATTGTTCAAATACCAAACCTAAACGGGTATGTCGAAGCCCTTACGTAGCTGGAGCCAGAACAACGCTGCCGGCCTCGCCGCAGGGTGGCCCAGCGGAGGGGTCAGGAAGCTATCAGCACCGTGGGGGTCACCGGCCCTGTTACAGAAGGACCTGGGCGTCCTGGGGAACATGTCACCCTTCCTGCAGCCACAGCTTATCACGAGAATGAAGACTTCTTTAGTCACTCTGGTTCCCTCTATGCCTGCTCATTTCTCAGATCTCCTCGGCTCAAGCACCAATGACCTTGGCAGTCTGTTCACGCAGATATTACAGCACTCGCCATACTCTGCTGTAATTTATCTGAGTATAAATCTATCTCCCTGAGAAACAGTACAGACCTGAAGAACAAAGGCTGGGCTTCTCTGGCTTTTGTATTTCCAGTGACTAACTCAGTACTTTGCATATATTAGATATACACATACATGTCACATATACACATTTATAAGTAATATATGTAAATAAATGTATATAGGAGAGAAGAAGAGAACAAAAGAGAAAAGATACAGAAGGTTTCATTTAGGAATGACAGAATATGTACTCATTTATTCACAGTACCTATGTTTGAGGATGCGCTGGGACTCATTCCTAGTTCTTGTGACGTTCCTGGGAAAATTAATATTGATAAACCTCTGTGAAGGCACTGGAACTCTGAGCAGACGAGATCACAGCGGTACCGAGTACTGCTCTCCTCCATCACAAGTCCATAGTGACTATTGCTTGATGCACTTGACCCGTGCTCTTGTGCCACAAGACTGACAGTACCACGAGAACAGAGACCACATCCATTTCTGTTCATTGCTGAATCCCCTCTACCCACGCATGGCGTTCAGTGAATATGTTAGCTGAAAAACCGAGTCAATCCATTGTAAGACCAGTCAAAGAGAAGGGCAAGGTAATCAGATCCAAGCACTTCCGCGCACTATGGACTTTTCTTTATGTTTATTTTTTTCATTGTGAAAAAGAACTTAACCATGACTATATAGCCACATGAATGCACCCGGGCACCCTCACCAGCTGTGCGGGTCAGGTGCTAAGCGGGGTGTACGGATGGGAGAGGCAGCACTCCAGTACGCCAAGGCAGTGCCACCAGCACGCCCGTCAGTGGGTATCTACCCACGCCTAGTCCGAGGATTTATAGAGATTATCCAGTTTTAGCTCAACTAATCCTTAGTAAATAGGCAAGTGGCTAAAAAAGATGATTGCAAGATCCAGAAGCTAAAGATAACACCAAACTAATAATACTAATACCAACAGCAGGAAAATGGCGAAGTTGATATACCTTCTGCTCCTCATATGAATTCATCATCAGCTGCAATATGATCTCAAAACAATGGCTGTCAATCGTACGTTACATAGCAGATACTTAAGACAAAAATAAACATACTTAATCTGTCTCTTCAAGGTAAAAGTGACTTTTTAACAATGAGGGAAAAAAAGTTATTGTTTTTTGAAAACAAAAGAAAACAAGAACCTTGTTTTGAAGATAAAATTTTTTAAATAAATGTTTTGAAATATTTCCATCATTATACAATTTGTGAGCCTAAAATGATCTAAGTGTATGAACTACAAAACTAGTTTATGTAAACATCCTAATAGAATTTTCTAACTAGTTTTCAAAGATGCCAAATGAAGAATAATCAATGATATGAACCTATTTTTTTAAAAATCTAAAAATGGAGCACCTTTCAATTGGTCCACAAGAATTGACATCATGAAAGATAAGAAATTAACTGGATTGCAAAATGAATCTGAATATAATCCATGAATAGGATTGAAAAATAAATATTATGATTTAGTAAATTCAGCTTACTTCCTCCCAAGATATGAGGTATCTTTTTTAGTTATGATAACTATTAAAAGCAAAACTAGATATTAAATTTACAAAACTTATCAGACCTTTGTATTTCCATATCATAAGTTATTAAAGCAAAATTTAAAAAAATAAAGAATATTCAATCACATTACTTTCACCAAAACTAAAATTATTAATAGGAAGTTTTTGATACCTTTTAAGTAAAATAAAAATATTTAAAAATTAATTTCACTTTCATTTTTCCACTTTTATGGAAATTTACACTGTATATAATAAATTAGTAAAGTAGTAAGCAAGCTTGTAATTTTAATATAAAGACACATACATTATTGGGAATGCATGTTCAATAAAATTTAGAGATTACTACTTCAGGGCATCAGGAAGCAGCTGAAAGATTTTAAGCCAAAGATGTGAAAAAAATCAGATTTAAACTTCAGAAACATACTCTTAGAGATAACAGGCAGGGAGAAAGTGTTTGGAGGTTAATGTGTGTGTGCGTGTTTAATCCCTGTTATTATGCTAACAGCAGAGAGCATCCCATAAGCTCCTTGTATCTTTGGATTCTTTCGTCCGACACATAGGTACGTTTTAACAGAGGCCTTCTGCAGAGCAAGGCCTCCTATTCTGTGGTCTAACCCAGAAGGCAATGGGAGCCAAAGAAAAGGGCAAGGCGGAGCCACGAGTGGAAAACTGAGAGTAATACCGGGCTCTGTGACTGTTGAGATGACTTATTATTAATCTGTGGGCTAAGAGTTAAGACGAGAAATGATTGGGTGCCTCTCTCTTCTGATAGTCCCACTCATAATTTTTAAAAGTTATAAAAGCTTATTTTAAAAATAATTTGAATAACAGAGCACTTTATAAAATGAAAAGTAAAATACTGCCTCCCTACCTCCTACTAATCCACTGAGTCCACACATGATAATCACCATCAATTACTATAAAAAAAAAGGGCTAAATTTCCTTCCAGTCCTTTTTCTATGCACATATACTTGTTTGTGTACACATAAATGTATGTGTCTATACATTTGTATTATTTGACTTTAGATAAAAAATAGGGTGGAATTCATATTGTTCTCAACCTTGTTTCTTTTACTTTGCAATATATAATGGCCTTTGTCTCAGGTCAGTCCACATAGATCTAGCTCCTTTTTGGCAGCTGTCAGGACTTCAAATCTGCTATCTTATTCATATGACGTAGGCTAGTGAACCATTCCTTTGTTGATGGGCATTAGCAGTGTCCCTGTTACAATGAAGCAGTAATGAATGGACAGTCGTATACATAGATCCTGGTGCACTGCTCTGAGTAGGATGGATTCTCGGACGTAGAGTCTGGGGGTGAAAGGGCAGGTACGGTTGAAATGTTGACAGCTGCTGCAGAATGTCCATATTAACACACTTCAAACAATAAAGTTCAGCCATTCATTCTGATCTTTTCTCATTAAATGTTTTAATAGATTCCTAGATTTAGGAAAACGAGTCCCAGAAAACGAGTTCCTCAATGTATACATGAGAAAAACAAAGGTTCTGGGAGAGTAAGGTTTTGGGCCCAACATCTCGAAGCCCCTGACAAGATAACTGAGCAGCACGAGTTGTATGAATGGTGCTTACTGTGGAAAGCCAGGATGGCAGCCTGAGTTGACTGACTTCAAATACGATGTGTTTTCTAACACGTAGGAAGGGGGATGAACTGCCATCTCCGTTTCCTCGCCTACCCTCAGCAAGAAAAGGGAAAAAGGCAGTAAATTCCTAAAAGGTACAATAGCCAGAAGGAGCAGAGGAGGAGGATTCTCAGGCTAGGAGGAGCAGCGGGCACCAAGAGCTGAAGGTATCACAAGTTCAGCTGCACGGAAAAGACTCTGACACGGGATGACCTTAGCGAAAAACCTTCCACGGCCTCAGTGGGTTGTATGAAAAGTTTCTTGGTTCTAAATATCTCCATGTGGCATCCAAAATGAATGCCAGCACTGAAACCAAATTCTGAAGAGAAATATCAGAAAAGAACTAACATCCCACAATGAAGAAACATCTTCAAAGAAGATGTTGTTATAAAAATACCACAAAAGTACTTTCCAACAAATTCCAGACCTAAAAGTAAAGCTTTAAAATGAAGCTCCAAGCACAGAAGTCTTGAATCCTTTGCTCTGTGCCTGAAGAGGCCCATTTAAAGGAAGGCCCTTCTAACCAGATAACACTGTCTTTATTCGACTAGGCCTATGGGGCAGGACGATGGGAAAAGAAGGGGACAAGTGTACCTTTCGAAATGAGGATGGCCTGGAGCATGCATGGGTCAGCACACATTTTCTATATAGGGTCAGAGAGCAAATTTTTTAGGCTTTGCAGGACACATGGTCTCTGTTGTAACTATTGAACTCTGCTGCTGTAGTGTAAAAAATATAGCCGCAGACAATATGTAACTAACTGAATAAGCATGGCTGTGTTCCAATGCAACTTTATGGATGCTTAAATTTGAATTTCACATAATTTTTATGAAATATGATTTTGGTTTTGAGTTTTCCCAACCATTTAAAAGTATTAAACCACTCTAAGCTCATGTGCTAAACAGGCAGTGAGCTGGTCTGAGCTGGCCGGTCATAATTTGCTGACCTCTGGGATAGAGCACTTAATTCTCAGCTGATCCGAACTTGAACGTCGATGGAAAGATGGCAACATCTGAGCCTGGATCCCAGGAAAGCTAAGTCAGAAGGCAGAAACATAGAAAGAAACATGTTGTTTTTAAAGAGTTTCAGATATTTACCTTAAATCTCTTCTCTTGCCTAATTCCTCCGGTGGTATTGTCCAGGGCAAGCCTTGTGGGAGACACTCTAGAACTTCTGAAGAGAAATCGGAGAAATCCACACCATGCTCTGTAAGTATTCCTTCTGTTTCGGGCTCGATTTCACCGGCCTGCCCCAGACTCTTAGCCAGATGCCTGTGGACAGGACAGAGAGGAACGACCTCGTTAGTGAATAAATGGAAGATCGGTACCCATTTCCTCTCTAAAACTGAGGGCAGTACGAAGGTCTTCGAACCCTCCCGCCCTTCCCCCAGCGGCACATCATCACAAGTGAAGGGGGGTGCTGAACAGAATGAAAATGATTCTCTCATATCAAGAGTATCAACAGACAATGATACTCTTCTCCTGTTAAATCCATGACTATGGAGAAATTTGACCTTTCTTCAGGAATTCTGAACTGGGGAGTGGAGCCAGACTGCTTTCTTTAGGATTTCTGCAATTGTTTTTCAAAGGAAGTCAAATTCATACTGTTCAAAGCTTTTGTCAATTCTTTCTCTTGCAAACACCTTTACAGACAATTCTGATCAACCCAGTTTGCTGTTAAATCATCAGTTTCATGGTGCCTATACCTTAAGTCATGCTCACTAGATTAGATTTGATGTTTATATGTATTTCAAACGTAAAGGTGACAGACTAAATGCTTCCCTCTGGACAAGGAAGACAAGGTGTTCACTCTCATGATACTATTAAGCACAGTATTGGAGGGCCTGGTGAGAGCCATCAAACAAGACAAAGAAAGGCTAGGCATACGAATTGGAAAGGATGACTTCTACATTGCATGTAAGTGGGCCGAGAAAGCATGATTCCCATTATAGAAGTGACCAGTCTCCACCGTAATGCATGGACTCTCTTCATATAAGACCCCACTCACTCTATGAAAACCAGTAACCAGCACGCTGTGTATGACTCAAGGTTCTGCCTCAACTCAAGACTTTGAATGTGAAGAGAATGACACAAAGAGGTGCTTGGGTTTCATTCATGGGGGCTAGAGTGGTTTCTGGTGACGGGGTGACGGTAGCAGCACCCAGGGGCAATGCTATCCTAAAATCGCAGTGGTAAGAGCTGTTGGCATCATGGCCAGACTAATCCTGACAAAAAGACGATGGCTGGACTTCCTGTTCTTGCCTCTCCAGACCTCCCTTGGTTCCCACCCAAGACCTTCTCAGGATGTTCAAGACTCTTGACTGTTTCTGTAAGCTCTTTGATAGCCTTTTAATGAATTCCTTTTCCAACCAGAGTTGGCTTCTTTTGTTTGCACCAGGAATCCAGACAGTTAAACAATCAGGCCTCATTAATTTTCAAAATGCTAATTAATTTTCAAAACGACTACATTATTACCTGTGTTCACTAGAAGAAAGTTCCCACTGCAGATTTGGGGAATCTGCTGTTGCTGCCTTTGAAGTTTGAAGGACATTTTGGAAATTCATTAGTATTTTGGAAATTCATTAGTATTTTGAAAATCAGTGGGACCTGCATTACCTCCATCCCCCTAAACCATTCATTATTCTCACAGGTTCTTGACATTACGTTCTCCACATCCACCTCCTAACACTGACGCCTTCAACCGTCTGGATTCTTAGTTGCAAGCACAAGAAACTAACTATGGTTGGACAGGGAACTTACTGGAAAGGTATCAGAGAGCTCACAGAAAGCAGTAAAAGACCTGGAGAACCTGAAAAAGCGGTGGAAACAAAGACTTGCTCAATCTCTAAATTCTTGATCCCAGGCAAACAGGGAAACTCAGGGACTGCCTATGTATAACAAAAAGATATTTTGAATCTCTTACAAATGCCAGGCTAAGATGGAAAACAAAATTCAAAAGAGGATAAGCCATTACATCATAGAATTCAGGGTCTCACTAAGTCTCTAATGTGAAAAATGGAGGTACCAATCAGAAAGTGAGATTCAGAGAGCCAGACCATATACATGCACAAGATATTACCTAGGAAGATGTAGAAAGGCCTGAGAACCTTGGATGCCTAGTTCTGACTCATCTTCCATTGTCACGAGTCAGAAGTGGGCTACAATAGCACTACGTCCGTTCTGAGGGGTGTTCTCTGAAAAGGCAGTACAGTAGAAACTCCTCCCCACGCAGAACCCAAGCAGCAATCCCATGGTCTGTTTAGCCTGAGGAAAGATGGCCTAACGGGCAGTGGCTACCCATTTAGTCAGGTGGATAAGGCTCTGAAAGAAGACAGACTGGAGAACTGATGACAAGGACATCTGGGGAAGAGACAAGTGGACAAGCCCAGAGTATGACCGTTTGCGTTCCACGAGAACGCTTCGCAAAACACTTTCACTGTGGAGGCAGGACGATCCGCCCTGAGAATGTCACCAACCTCCTTCCCCAGCCACTGCTGTACCTGCCCAATGGGCATGAGAACAGGGAGGTACGTGGGAGCAGGAAATGAGCCCCACAGCGTGAACTCCCTCTCACTAACCATGACCTGGCCTCCGCCCTGGCAGGACGCCAGTCTGCCAGAAGCAGCAAGCAGCTGTGAGCCTCTGACGCAGAAGACAGCAGCGAGCCCAGCAACTTACCTGACAGCAGGCTGGCTTCGCTGAGCTCTTCTGTAATGGAGAGGGCAGTAATCTCCCCATTAAAAGAAACATTAATTCCGGGTTTGGGTTTGCTACCTTCACGCCCCACAGCATGAACTCCCTCTCACTAACGATGACCTGGCCTCCGCCCTGGCAGGACGCCGGTCTGCCAGAAGCAGCAAGCAGCTCCGAGCCCAGCAACTTACCTGACAGCAAGCTGGCTTCGCTGAGCTCTTCCATAATGGAGAGGGCAGTAATCTCCCCATTAAAAGAAACATTAATTCCGGGTTTGGGTTTGCTACCTTCACTTGTTCCGCCCACCTTGCTCGTATAACAATAAACACCACAATCCACAGATTTACCGAATGCCTTTTGAGCTATTGTGTTATCACACTAGACATCGTTTGTAATCAAGCATTTCACCGTGGAGAGGCAGCAGAGCCTACTGAAGTCACTAATCAGAACAGTGGAAGAGAGCACTGAGGGGCTAAGCAGGAGGCAACATGAGGCTGGTGTACTGTCCTCCAGGTAAACCACTGCTCTGAGTATCGTGGACCTGTGCACGTGATCTGGGAACCGAGAGTGTAAGGGAGGAGTTGAAACTTTCAATATCATCCTTAAGATCTCACTCTCAGGTCCATAGCTAAGAGGTTTTAATACCTCTGGGAACAAATGTTGTGATTCCCCTGAAGTGGAAGCTAAGACTACAAGAATCCTGACTGATATAATGAGGCATAAAATATACGACCCAATGCCTTCCTGAAAAAACATTTGCAATTCAAGCTAGCTGAGAGATTACTCAGAAGGAAGGATTCGAGAACGGCAAGTATTAATATAAAGTGTTACTCTTATTTTATGTTGGGACATATGAATTTGACCATTTTTTACCTACAAAATGCAATTTTACATGATTCTACCCTATAGTATTCAAAATCACATAAAATAATTAACCATACATATACTCAAACAGCACAGATAGTTTTTTGGAGATGTATAAACGATAAGGTAGATAATATAGAAGTTATTAGAGAATTAGACCTATATGAAAAGAAACACATTCTTACGTGTGGTGGGAAACAGAGTTAAAACAAGGTGGCCATCTTACTCTTATTTGGTGAGGTCAGAGTAGCCGAAAACTATTGTGACACCTGATGGGAAAAGGGCCTAAACACCTGAATAAAAGGCATTTTATAACATCCAACTCATAAAACATAATACTAAAATCCAGGAAGACCCACCCCTACTTGTAGGTGTTTACTTCACACTGACACAGTGCTGCTGGTTCTAGACCAAACCAATACTACAAATGGCTCCTTCCTTAAGCAATGTATTTCTCTCTTAAAGACACTCCCTTTAACTTCCATGTTGAACTAGATATACAAAACAAACCAAGTTCATTTCACCTTCGTGGAATGTAGGAGCCAGGCCAGGAAGCCACCCCTGCCCTCCAGACAGATCTCTCTCCACGGTACAAGCCCTTTCCTCTGGTCATATTCCCCTTTGGGCACATGCCACTTTCTCGCTGTGTCATACTGCATTAGGTACATCTCTTGTCCACAGATGATCATTATAGAGGAAGATCATTCAAAAGAGAATAAATGTTTCTCTATTTCTATATCTTACAATGATTCTTTTTCATCTTAGGAGTCCAATACATGATGGTTGAGTGAATAAATGAATAAACAAATTAATGCCTTTGAGCCTATAAAAAAGGCATACTATTCCTCCTTAAAACTCTAAAGGAAAAACTAAGAAAACTGAATACAGTAAAAACAAATAAAACTCAAAGACATATTTATTCAGGTAAATTCTTGAATCCTTTCATAATAAGCTGCTATATTAGCAAAAAAATCAGGAAGAGGAAAAAATGCCTGAAATTCTTGCTTTTATGTAAAATTGAACTTTCATCACTTATTGGTGTGGAAAATATCTCTTTCCCCATTGTGAGTTGCCAGTTCAGAAAGATAAGGAAATAAAAAGTTGTAGGGATCAGAATACAAGAAACAAATCTGTCATTATGTACCAATGATGTGATTATCAACATAAAAAAATCCGAAGGAAACCACAGTATATCCAAAGTTTTAAAGTTAATAAGGGGATGATATAGTAAGAAGGCTGGATATAGGATTAATATACAAAAATTAGTTGTAATTCTACACACCAGCACTAAAAAGTTAGAAAATGCAACTTAAAATCTTGTTCTTCAGAAGTGAACATTAATGGCATGAAAAGACAACTCATAAACCGGGGAGAGGATATTTTCCACATAGTGACTGCTAAAAAGATTGCTTTCTAGAAAATTTTTTAACTCCGAAAAATCAAATGACAAACAGCCCAATTAAAAATTGAATGCTAAAATGAGTGGGTGAAAGTTTAACCAGAAAGAGTAATTGCATAGTATTAAAAAAATCTTCCCCAAAACACAGTTTAGTAATAACAAAGGAAAAATAATAAGTTAAAAATCCTGGCAGATACTAGCTTAGCCAAGTGATAGAGGTTAACATCACCAGTAATTCATACTGACGTCACATACCCCTCGGTATCATGCACATCACCTCTGTGCTATCCCTCTCACTAACAAATGATCTCAATCTACTCATGAGAAAACATTAGACAAACCCAAACTGAGAAGCAGTCTACAAAATCACTGACTAATACTCTTCAAAATATCAAGGTTACGAAAGATGACGCTGAGGAATCGAAAAAAACATGACAACTAATTGCTACGTAGGATCCTGGACCAGATTTTCAAATAGAAAAAGGACATTAAAGGAAAAAAAATTCTAAGGTCTGAATAAGTCCTACACTTTATTTAATAGTATTATGCCCAGGTTTGATAAATACTCAATGGTAATGTAAAATGTTAACATAAGGAATAAAGGAACTCTGTGACCTTTTTGTAACTTTTCTAAATCTAAATTATCTAAACAAAAAAATTAACTGTGAAAAAAGTAAGATGCTAAGACTTTGTGTTGCACACGTGAAACTAATATAATATTGGGGGGGGGGGGGAATTGAAAAATAAAAATATATATTTTTAAAAAGACACTAAGACATTTTCTAGAGGAGAACCATAAATAAATGTATGAAAAGATGCTCAATCTCATTAGTAATTAGGAAAATAAAAATTAAACTCAATGAAATATTATTTTATATACCCACTTGACTGGCAAAAATTGAAGAGTCTAACTATCAAGGGTTGGTGAGAATGTGAAGAATAGAAAACTCTTTCACAGTGCTAGTAGGACTAAAAATGGGGACAGTCACTTTGGAAAACAATTTGGCTATAAAGTTGTAAATTTAAACATATATCGATATGTGATGTAATAATTCTACTCTCAAGTAGAATCTAGAGAAGTTTTAGTTGGTAAGCACTGGAATGTTTGTAAAAGCATTGCTTATAATAGCAAAAACCTCAGTTCGACCCAAATATCTGTTGCTAGATAATTAAATGATGGTATATTTCAAGAACTGGAAATATTATGAATTAAAATAAGTATAAAATATGAATATGTCTTAGAAACATTATGGTAAATGAAAAAAAATCAAGTCACAGAATAAATGTAGCATCGTATTTTTGTATTTTTTACCAGGTTCAAAAACAAGCAAAACTAGAATTTTCAGGAATATAAATATGGGTAAATTAAAAAGAAAAGCATGTTTCAATTAGCATGTTT
>KE761818.1:24792-42502 GCA_000465285.1 Eidolon helvum
GAAAGAGAGAAGAGGAGGAATCAGTCAGATGTGTATCTGTTAGGCATACAGACTCATGAGACTTTTAAATTCAGAGCTACAAGGATTCCTGGATACCAATTACCCAACCACTCATTTTGTGCAAATGGGAACCAGGCCCACGGTGGTCAGATGCCTTGGCTAAGGTCAATCGCATCGCCAACTTGTATGAATGCTCACACTCAGCTGGCCACATTTTACCTATATCACGTTATTCATATGATAAGCATCATACATGTGAAGAGCATCAAACCATGATGAATTAAACTAAATTGCCCATGTGTCAAAATGCCAAAACAACTAGATGTTAAATACTGCCCCGGCCCACAATGGAGAATAGAGATAGGTTAATTTATTATGCACATCTGCTGAAATAAAACAAAATGAAAATAAATGTTAACTTTTAAAAGTATTTTAGTATCAGTTGTAACAAAATGGTAGAAAATAGGTTATATTTATTAAATAAATAAATCAAAATGCCAACCCTGATTTTCCTGGCTTTTCTTGGTGAAATTGTATAAAGAGTAAGATACTTAAAGTCTTTTAAGGTTTAATTTCCTTTCTTAAAACCTTATAAAATGCACATTCACCCAAGAAGCTAAAACCACATCTTCCCAGTAAAGAGAGAGTCGGGCTCCGTACCAGAAGTAGTAAAACCACTCACGAACAAAAGCGGCAAATTACACACTTTTGAACACTTAACATTTTTATTTTCATGTGTCCCACACCACAAAATATGCTTAGCCAACTACACTGAAGTTTCTGGATTCTAGGGGTCACAACCAATTCACATGGGACCCACTCCAGAAAGCTAAGAGAAACTTGTACTTATCATTTAGATATTACCAAGGCCAAAATAAATAAATGAATTCTTTTCAGGACCAGCTGCCTCTTGGCGAAGGCTCAGTGTAAAGCCAGTGGTCTCCGTTCTGGGTGTCCCCTGAGAACACCGACGTGGTGTGACATACTGACGCTGGAGAATGATCGACTGCTTGCTTCCCCATCTACGCTGAGATAAACCTACGAGAGGGCCCAAAGGAGGCAGGATTCTCACTGTTTTCCAGGAAGAAACCACAAATGAAACTTTCCCATTGTTGATCACCCTGTCCCTCAGTAAAAGAGGACATCCTCCAAGTTCATCTTTACTTGAGACCACAGTTCAGGACTCCAAAATCATTGGATGCTTCAAGAACAAAATCTCTCATACTTTTAGGGAGAAACAACCACACAAGTTGTTGATCTGTTCCGTAACATATCTTGTCGATGTGTTCTGCAGAACAAAGTAATTCAGGAAAGATTAGGAGGCTGGAATCACCATGGACAAGTACACCATACCTAGACACCTGACGTCTGAGTTTTCGATCTCAAGCGCCGGCAGTCAGTACAGGCGAGTGAGAGTTTACCCCAGGCAGCCCAAACCCCCGGCACGCAGCTTTCTCTGATGGCCACTGACGGTTCCATCTTGTGACTGCTACTTTAAATTCTAAGCCAGCAACAGGCAAGTCTTCAGTTCCGAAGGTTACGCCAGGTTGTATCCCAAGAAAGCGGGCAAGCCGCGGCAGCGGGCTCCATCACGATGTTCAGATATCACACCTGAGCATGACCTTTTCAGGCTCTGTGTTCATGAGGACATCCTGGCAGAAATCAGGCTTCACTCAAACAAAGATGTATTGAAAGCTCTCTGACATAGTTGTACTCTGGTTTTCAACTAATAAATTAAACTGAGTTTACAGCCCTGCGGGTGAGCATCACAGATATGTCTGATAAACGTGAAGGAACACGACGCCAGCTTAGAAAGGTAAATCACCTTAATAGGTTCCCCACAACTACAGCTCACCACACCGAAGAGCCAACTTGCCAATTCAGTGAGAAAATCCACCACATTGTTTAATTACAAGATCAGTGAATTATTCATTTATTCCATGTGTCTTTCTTGAGCGCTGGGCATCGAGGATTCAGTGGTGAATAAAAGAAATATGGTCCCAGCCCTTATGGAACATACACATTAATTCAAAAAAACAATCGCTCAATAAACACAGTTATAAATTGTGATGAATGCTAGGAAGGAGAGAACTGTCCCTTAGGAAGAAGAGAGGACATATGATCTAGTTTAAGGGGTCAGAGAAAGGCCCTGTGTGGAAGTGACATTTAAGCTGAGACATGCGATGGTGTGTGTAGAAGTGAAGCAGGGGACAGCAGGGTGGGAAATGGCACGAGGAGGGGGCAGAGGTGGAAGTTCTTGGCACGATCTAGGAACAGAAAGACGGCCACGTAGCTAGCGCACGCTGAGCAAGAACAGGCAGGACAAGAGATGAGAATGAAAGGGAGACGCGAGTCACGTCTGGTGGGGCCTTCTAGGATTTGAGAGTCCTAAATTTAAACCTAAATACAACGGGAAGCTGGCTAAGAATTTTGTGCAAAAAAGTGCATTGCCCGAGGTGAGATCAGAGCAGGCTTACAGCAGCTAAGAGCTACCGCAGTAGTCCTGACGTGAGCGGACAGCGCTAGGACGCGGGCACCAGAGATGGAATTAAAAGGATCAGTTTAAAACGTATTTTAGAGTTGAACCAACAGAACTTGGGGGTAATAAAATATGAGAGTTTAAGATTATTAGATATGAGAAGTAAAAGATTATTTCCAACTTTCCAGCATCTACAACTAGGCTGACAGAGGAGAATCATGACTGGCAGGACAGACTAGAGAAGGAGGTAAAAATCAAGAATTCTGTTTCAGAGGTGGTTCTGTGTGAGAGGCCACCTGTGAAGCCCACCTGTGATCAAGCTGGGAACAGTGCCACAAGAAGGTCTGGAACTCAGAAAGAGAGATCTTCGCTGTAGCTTTAAATTTCTGTGTTTTGAACTTTCATATTAATTCTTTTAATTCAAATTCAAACCAAAGTCTGTTCAACTAAGTCTGTGAAGCTCTTCCACCGCTACAGGCTCAAGTTAGAAGTAATGCGCCATCACTGTCACTGTTATGGAAGTAACTTCACTGAGGTAGTGACCTGGGGCGCGAAGGATGTACAGATGGCTTGAAGAGAGATAAGGAAGTTAAAGCGTATTCCAGGCAAAGGCCAGCATGCATGCAAAGGCCCAGGGCTGTGAAAGGGCCTGGCGTGTGGCTACCAACGGTAAGGACGCAGGCATGGGCGGAAGGGCCTGGGAGCGGAGAGGAACAAGACTGGCAGAGAGGTGGATGCGTCCTGCAGCAGACTGCGGTTACCCCACAATTATCCTCTCCTCTCCTAGTGACACGGACTCCAATACTTAGCTAGGTATGCTGGTTTAAAAATTATATTCCTCAGCCTTCTTGCAACTAAACACGGCCTATATGTCTAAGTTTTAGCCAATAAGATTCAGGTTAAAGTGTCATGACTTCTAGGAAATGTCCTCAAAGGAGAGAAGACAGACTTTCCCTCTTCCTTCCGGCTTGCTGGCTAGAATGTGGATGTGATACAGCTGGGCCTCAGGTACTTGTCTTGGTCCTGAGGCCACAGGACCAGGGTACTTTCTACTGAACAAAGCAGCACAATGGAGAAAGCTGAAGACTGCGACTATCCTACAGGCCCTGGCCTGCCTGCCTCTAGTCTCTTTTTATGAGATGGAAATAAAGTTCTTTCTTGTTAAAGCCATGGATGTTTTAGGATTTAACGCCATTCTCAGCAGAACATACTTTCTAACAGATGATGAAACTGACAAGCTTGGACACTATCCTATACAACAGGGGTCCCCAACCCCCGGGCTATGGAATGGATGGGTACCGGTCCAGTCTGTAGCTTGTTAGTGTTAGGAACCGGGATGCACAGGAGGAGGTGAGCAGTGGGCGGGTGAGTGAAGCTTCATCTGTGTTTACAGCCACTCCCCAGCACCAGCATCACCGCCTCAGCTCCACCTTGGATCATCAGGCATTCGATTCTCATAGGAGAATTCATGGGTCCCTGGTGCCAAAAAGGTTGGGGACTGCTGCTACATAACATTACAAAGACAAGGGACACATACATTTTAAGGATATAAATTTGGCAGCATTCTGAAGTGGAGAGGCAAAAGTAACAGAGACCTTAGAAAGCCGGAGTTGCAGTGTAGGGGAGACAATCAGAATCTGAATTAAGATAGTGGCAGTGACAGCGAAGAGAGAGGTTTGAGAGACTTCTAAGAAGGATGCTGCTAAGTGTGTCTCCGTCACTATGAATGACTTCGTAGATGAAAAATGGGCTTAAATTAAAAGAGCTTGTGATTGAATATCAAGAAGAATACCTTGAAAGAGCAATAAAATTTCATGAGAAAATTGCTAGAATAGGGTAGAGTTGCTGGTAGCCCTCAACAGGGCAAAGGTTATACATCCTCAGGGCCTTCGACTTTATCATACTGAAAGCATTCTGCGGCCCATTCTAGTTCAGGAAATTCTAGAAACCAGTGACTAGCAAGATTCTGCATCTAAAAATTCTCTCTAAAAGAGAAAATTTTCTAAAAACTTGATACACTACTAACACAAGCAACTACTCATTATATTCTTCCAAGACACACTCTAGGAAGAAATGTCCAGTGAAATCCTCATCTTTTCCTACAGATTATCTGAAACTCCTATTTTAAACATTTAAAAAATAAAATGTCATGGTTTGCTGAGGTTGGCATTGTCACATACATCAAGTGCAAACCCAACACCTCATTTTGGTAAGAAAAATGATTCTGATTTGGCTTTCTCATACATAAACAACAGACTGACAAGTCTGATGATTCTTAATGCTTTATAAACACGTCGAAAGGTTTTTCAGATAATGACTGTGATGCTAAGTGGGGGCAATGTTAAGAAAAAAAGCAAGGAATTGGCAAAAAAAAATGTTTTAATTCTATCCAATTAAAAGTGATGAACTGACAAATTTAAGCTTTTTCAAACATCTCTAAAGGGCCATAGAAATTTATAAAAATTCACAACCTGCAAATTTTTTTTGTAAATAAAACTATTTCCCTTCAGATCTCTTAAAATCAATCAACCAGGAAAGCTTATTTTACGAGCCCTTCATTCCAATGAAATGTTGAAATGACAACACAGGTCCTGACAGGGGCAGGTAGCGTTCATGTTACCGCCATCTGCCATGCTACAGGTCTGCCAGGCATAGTGGGTGCTGATGATCCTACTAAGAGCCCACATCCAGCCCTTGCCAAGGCCCAGGCTCAGGGACACCAATGAGTTCCCTTTTTCACAAAATCCCCAGTCCAAGCAAGCTACTCACTCTGAAATAACGTTAACAATATTGCCTGGTGCCAGGGAGTTTTCACGGTGTGTTCACAAACGCTACCTCATTTGACCCAGAGCACACCTCGCATTCTGGGTAGAGTGGGTATTGTTATTCCAGTTTCACCAAGGAAATGGGAGTAATGAAGAGGCAGAGCCAGTCGACGACAGCATGCAGGGACCCTGGCGCTGACAGTGGTGACCTGTTCTGCACACAAGCAAGAATTAGAGCATCATAGGAAGAGCCGTGAAAACCGACATCAAGCTATTGTGTAAGTCGTGATCGGACCCCCTGAAATGCTGGCGTGAACCCAGTGAAGGTCCTGAATATCTATGGAGTGCCGGGCGCTGTCTCTGCCCTCAGAGAGCTCATGTGCTAGAAACGAGATGAAGATGAAAACAAACACTGAAAGCACATGGTGCTGATGACAGCTGGCAAGCAGTGTACCCGAAGGCAGTAAGAAGGGAGCCACACAGTTTGACCGTGAACCCCTGAGCTGAAAACGGGAAGCCTGGCTAGAGAGGTGGGCTTGGGGAGCATTCCAGAAAGACAAGAGCATGTGCAAAGGCACATCACCAAGAGTACACTGAGGAGGAAGGTTCTGTGTCTAAGCTGCAGGGGCCAGACCACAAAGGCCTCATATGCTGAAGAGTATGTCTTTTATATTCTAGGGATGCTAAACCATTGAAAATTTTGAGAATAACATAATTAGAATTATATTTTATGAGAAGTCGATGGTCAGTCTATCATGCCCTTGATAATGTTTTTCTCTAGCTGCTTTTAAGATTTTCTCGTGGCCTTTGGTTTTCTATAGTTTCATCTTGATATATCTAAATTTAGATTTTGTTCTTTTACTTCTTACAATTACTGGTCTTCTTTAATCTGTGGTTTGGCATCTCAACTGTTATGGAAAATCTCAGCCATTAACTTCAAATTTCACCTTTGCTCATTTTCTTTCTCATGTTCTTCTGGGACTTTAATTAAATTTATACTTTCTCACTCTATTTTCTAGGTCACTTATTCTCTCTCCTGTGGTTTCTGCCTATTTCTCTAGATAATTTTTTCTCACTGTCTTCCAGTTCATTAGCTTTCTCTTCAGCTTTATCCAATCTTCTGTTAAACTCATCCACTGAGGTTTTTTCTTTAAACTTCAAGACATACCTTTCCTCACCCACTGAATTTTTAATTTCATTACAGTTATGCTTGTTTCTAGAAGTTTTATTTCATTCCTTTTCCAATTTGCTGTCACATTACACAGTTTCCTATTCTTTGCAGCTATTTTCAAGCTTACCTTTCATTTTTCAGATGCAGATTTTTAAAAAATGCCAATAATTCCGGCATCCACTGACATTTACCAGGTGCTGTTTCTATTGTTTGTAGCTGCTGATGGTTCTCACACTGGCATATGGTTTCCTTGGGCACCTGTTTATATTTATGTGCTGGTCACTGAATAATGTGAGGCCTAGGTTGAAGAATTTTTCCTTTTGAAAGAATTTCCACTTGATTTTGCCAGATACCTGGAGGCACTATCAGCCCTTAAACCCATTTAAGACTTGAGATTCCTTGGTTGTCCCAGTCAGCTTGAATCTGGGCTGCAATTCTACATAAGAGCTGGTATGTTTCAGGTCTACCCTCACCCTATTGGTGTATAGCCCTTTGGGGTCCCAGCTTCATGTGAGAAGTCTGACTTCTGTGGCCCCCATAACCACTGGTCAAATCTGCAATGTTGCCTGGGTTCCCCATTCCAATTTTAACCTGGTAATGCCTGCCAGCCCTTTGATGCTTTATAAAGAAGGTCGTGCGTTTTTGGGGGTGGTTTTTTTTTTTTGGTCCAAATATTTGTAGTTGTATCAGTGGGCTGAATGACAGCCCACCATTACTATTAACAGAAAGTCCCTAGGATTTATATTTTAGAAATATTTTTCAGGTGGCAGTTAGGGAGCCGTGACAAGGATGAGAACAGGGGAGGGGGTGATGGTGATCTGTGCAGGACACACAACAGGAAAAGAGCAAGGAAGCTACTCGGAGAGTGTCAGTGTCACATTAAGGCAGAAGTACGAGGGATGGGGTGCAGAGGCAGGTGTCTCACATTTATTCTTATCAGCAACCCCCTGAGGGAAGGGTCACTATTCTGAATTTTTCGACAATGGCAATCTGCACTTAAGTAACTAATCCCGGGGTTGATCCAAGGAGATGGTTAGACCCAAGGTAGAGGGGGATGATCCAAGGATGAGTCCAAATGCAAACTCTTCCCACCGCCATAAATGAGAACTGGAAGAAAGGCAGGTGCATGTGGGTGGGTTTCAGCGAGGATGGGACAGTTGCCATCAATTCTGTGATTCAGTCATAGGCAGACATTGAAGGATTTTAAGTTTTAGAAGATGCCAGTTGACAAACAGCTCTCTCTACAGTTTCACTATTTCCACCCATAGGGGTGACAGAGTAAGTTAAAAACATGAGCTCTGGTGTCACCAGATCTGAATCCAAAACTGTGTGGCTTTGGACAAGTTATTCCTTCTCTCTGAATTTCCTCCTTTGTAAATCAGGAATAGTCATGTTTACATATGGCTCCCGGGAGCAAAGTACATTAGCAAAAACTGTTGGATGCTATTATGTTGTCACTGTTATTAGCTCCTGCAGGGAGTTTTGAGGGACTCCAACCCTGTAGCCCTGGGCACAACAGACTGAACAGGACTCATGGACAAAACAATGGCTGTGTTATAAAATGGGTCATGTTTTATCATCCGTAAAATATAACCCATCTGACAGGGTTAATGAGAAGATTAAATTAAATTAATTTATGTAAAAGTGCTACATTAAGCACTCAGTAAGTGCTATGTAATACATACACTTAATTGCACATACGTCCGTGTACTTGTACGTTCTGTGTGAAGTAAGGAGGCAAGAGATGGCACTAACTAGGTAGGCAGAGGCCCGGTCAACGTTAAGAAGTTTAGATTTATCCCAAAGACAATGGAAAGCTACAGAAGAAAGTAGGCAGGAGACTGACAGGATTTATGCTTTAAGAAACTCACGCTGGTTGTTGTATGAGAAACAGATTTAAAAGTGAGACTGGATGCAGGAAAGGCAGCTAGCAGGTTATTGCAATAAATCAAACCCGTGGCAGAGGGCATGGAGGGTTCTGGATAGAGAGGTATTTAGAAGGAAAACTGACAAGATCATTTAGATGCTAGTGGTGAACTGGAGGTGAGGAAAGTTATATCAGGTACAGTAAGGAACGGGAAAAGCTGCCTCATTTCCTTATAACAGAAGTTCTCTAAGTACGTTCCCTGACCGACGCCATCAACGTCACCTGGGAACTCTTAGATGTGCAAATTCTCAGACCCCACCGAGAAACTCTGGGGATGAGGCCCAGCAATCTGTTTGTTGGAACGAGCTCTCCAAGTGGACTGTGATTCAGACTCACACTGAAGTGTGAAAGCCACTGCTACAGACAAATGAGTAATGAGCCACCACAGGAAGAACGTCTTCCGGCAATCAGGAGGGGGTGTCAGTTCAGTTGGGACTTAGTGAGTTGGAGGTGTTGGACAGCAGATCTGCTGCTTACGAGAGGTCTGGGCTGGAGACAGAAACGAGAGCATCATCTGTGTACAGCGGGCAAACAAATAAGTGAACTGGCTCCCTCAGAGATGGTTCAGAATTAGCAGGGAAGCGAGCCCAGGGCAGAACAGCGGGGAACACCAGCATTTAAGAAAGCACAAGTAGAAAAGTTGGCAAGGAGGCTGAGGCATGGTCAGAGAGGGAGGAGAAAAACCAGGCTAAAATGGGGTCAGAGAAGCCAAGGGAAGCAAGCGTTTCGATAGGGAAAACATAGTCAGCAGTGTGGCCTTATTGACAAGGTAACAGACAACCCTAGTGGGAATAATTTTAAAGAAGGAAACGGAGTGAAGTCAGAATGCCATGCGTGGGGAACTGAGTGGGAGGCGGACTGCGGACATGGGGTGTGGACCGGGCTCCGGAAGGCTGGCTGTGAAGGAAGGGAACCACACAGGGTGGGAGGAATCACGACAAGGCTTTAATTTATTTTTTTAAGATAAGGGAGGCATGGGCACGGTTTACTGCTGATGGGAAGGAACCAGTAAGGAAGGAGCGGTTGAAAAGGGCACAATCAGGAAAGGGAGCGGTCCCTGGGCAGGAAGGGATGGGATACAGAGCCCAAGGGAAAGGACTG
This sequence comes from Eidolon helvum, assembly GCA_000465285.1. Lineage (NCBI taxonomy): Eukaryota > Metazoa > Chordata > Mammalia > Chiroptera > Pteropodidae > Eidolon > Eidolon helvum. The sequence goes on from KE761818.1 coordinate 34,236, forward strand.
ACCTCAGGCAGAAGGGCAGAGAGATGTCAACTTCATGGTATCAAAATAAAAAGAGGAGGCTGGGAGGAGTCTAGACACAAGCCATTTGTAAATCTGGCGGCTGAAAGCTAGGGGGCTCCCGGGGCAGTCTTTGTTTTCTCTGAAACATAGAAGCCAAATTCATGTGTTGCAAAGTGCTAGGGGGCGCGGAGGTTATGCACTACAATCAGAGGGGGGTTCCACAATTCCAGGCAAGGCTCAAATGCAAGCGGGATCTCAAAAGGGCAGCCCTGAAAATGCCGGGCGCTGCGAGGTGATTTACATACACCATCACACCGAAGAGTCTCCAATAATCAAGTGAGGTAGGCAGGTCTTGTCGTGCTAACTAACGTCAGAGATGAGGGAAATGAGTAACATGCTTGCCACGGTCACCAGCTAGGAACTGGAAAGGGCGGGATTCGAACCTAAGTCTCACGAGCACTGACACCTCATCCTCTTCCCACGATGCCACTCAACCTTTGGGATCTGAACAGGACTGATGGAAGTGAGAATGGACGAGAACACGTGATTTTGGAGAGATGTGCCTGAGTGATAAGATACTGGGAGAAGTCAATCAACTCTGTTTTGAGCACATTTCAAGTTTGGGGTGACAATGAAATAGAAGTATGATGATGTCCTCTACCCAAGCTAGAGATACAGTTCTACATCTTGGGGTGGAGGATGGGAATATCAATTAGATAATAACATTGTCTGAGAGTAGACAGATGGGTAGAGACTGGGGCAAGAGGGACTTAACAAATTAAGAGTAATAGGATGTACAAATCAATGAAAAGGAAGTTAATACTCAAGCATTAACAGAAGAAAAAAATCCCTTCATTACCCAATTTTCTTGCATTGTTCTAATTTATAGACCAGTAAGGGATTAAGAAAGGAGGTCCTCTTTGCGGCAGGACTTGGTCACCCTCCTCATCGGGCTGACCGTAAGATGGCTTCAGGTCCCTGCGTTGGAGCCGAGACCTGGGTGGTGTGGGTTTCAGGCCCAAACCCGGGTCCTTCGCAGGGCTACCTTCCGCACCGATTCCCATTCCCAGCTGTGAGCTGTATTAATTATACCATCCACACTCTCCTGCTTCCTGAGCACTCTCTGCTCTAAATCTTTCTCTTGCCCAGGAGAAACCACTTTTAAATTTCTCTCTACTAAAGCTTTAATTGGCTTTTAGCCTCATGGCTCCCAAAAGACCCCAAATGTAGGCACACGCACTTATGCGCTCCCGCCTGGAGCTTGCTTTAACTTACTAATTCTGCATCTTTCCCAACTGATGGATGATTCCTTCATGAGTTTTTCTTAAAGGCGCCAAGCTTCACATCTTACTGTGATGGGATCGTTTCAACACTAGATGGTGTTCGTTAAAATATCAGACTGGTGCTTCTTCGCCTGCCTCCATCAAAACTTCAAAACGTGAAAAATGTGTGAAGCTATCTTAGAGAACTAAGTAGACAATGGCCTCAAAGCTCGGGAAGCCAGACTGGAAAGGTTTCACCGTGTTTGGAGTCTGCAATCTCACATATAGCAAACACGCATCACATCTCTCCTAGGTTCCAAGCCTCTTCGAGCACTTGTGGTACTTCATCCTACTGAACATGTCCAGCGCGGGTAAGGAGATACAGCCCAGTGCTTGGGCAATAGGGAAAGGACAAACACACGGCTTCTCCGAGAGCTGGTCCTCTTTATCAGTTCATCTGCTGTGACCTAATACCAGCAGCACAAGGTGATCACTGCCAGGCAAAAGAAAACAGTTTAAAGAAACTGATTCTTTCAGACTGCATCATTTGAGATCCATCAGGCCCTCTAGGAAACAGTGCAAGGCATCGCTCAAAAACGGCCCATGTTTGAAGCACCTTTGATGGAAAACTGCTTCTCCTTTATAAGGTAATAAGTCTAGCTCTAAATGCAAATCAGACTAATGCAGATCACTCCAGCCAGGTTATATAGACGTAGATGAGTCACTGCTTTTGGTGCCAAGCTGGCAAATGTGAAGGTTTTATAATGGATCTTATGTGGCTGCTGTGAAGAAAAAGGACTCAGGTGTTAAACAGGAGAGTGACTAGTTTGGTCCTTCTTCAGTTTCAAAACAAGGGAAGGAAAGGCAGTCTTTTACAGAACACCTGCTGAATACTAGACTCCGTTCTGGGAATTGCAAGTGGGTGAAGGATAAGCAAAAACAGTTACATAAGGGAAATAAAAGAATATTCAGCTATAAGAATATCAGTCATGAATGTAAATTGCAAGAAAGAAATTTATGAAGAAGAACCACAGAAAAGAAACATCACACACTTAGTTGGAAGAATAAGTACGGGCCTGTGGAGAGCATCTCGTGGTGAGCAGACCAAGACGGCCCCAGGCATCCCATGCCTCCTGGTCTTCAGGCCCTTGAAAAAGCTCCTTCCTTCGAGTGCGGAGAGGAGCTAGCTGTCCTGCTTCTAACCAAAGGAATACGGCTAAGATAACAAGATGCCACTTCCATTCGGGTAGCAATCTCTTTGCTGGGTCTGATGAAGTCAGCTGCCATACAGGGAGGACCGTGCAGTGAGGAGCTGAGGGCTGCCTCTGGCCAACAGCCGGCAAGGAACCGAGCTCCTCAGTCCAAAAGCCCCCAAGGCACTACATGTGGCCACAAGCTTAGCTCTTCCCCTAATCAAGCCTTCAGCCGAAGCCACACCGGGACTGTGGTCTGATGAGAAACCCTGAGGCAGAGGGCAGAGCTGAGCCAGGCCCCCGGCCCTGACTAACGGGAAACCTGACGTGGTCCTCTACTCACACTTCAGACACCGGTGTGTGGGCTTTCCACACCAAGCACTTCTCCAGTGTCCTGGGGTGTCCTGCAATTTAATTCAGCTATGACACTGACTACCCAGAGTCAGCATAGACCCCATAGGTTACGCGTTCAGTCCCACAAGACTGCCCTGCCCCCGCCACTTCAGACACCAAATGCAAGTCGTGGGTCTCTAGGTTACCCACGCTTCTGTCTGAGCTGCCTTCAAATCGGGGCTCCCATGAGAGTTCCCGTGAGCCCCTCCTTGGGTTTGATAATTTGCTCTAACAGTTCACAGAACTCATGGCGACACATAACTTAAGTTTACCGGCTTAGTACAAAGAATATAAGAAAATTACAGATGAGCAGCTAGATGAAGAGATACACAGGGTGGGGGCCTCGACGACCCCAAGCGGGAGCTTCTGTCCCCATGGAGTTGGACGACCCTCTCGGCACATGGGTGAACTCACCAGCCCAGAAGCTCTCAAAAACCCATAGTTCAGAAATGTTTATGAAATCACATGAGCGCGATCAGTTTCATCACGTGGGCATGATCGGTTACTAACTCCATCTGCAGCCCTCCTCCCTTCCCTGGAGGATGGAGCTTGGGGCTAAAAATGTCAAGCTTCTGATCACAGCTTGGTCTTTCAGGTGCCCGGTCCCCATCGTGAAGCTATCCAGGAGTCCACCAAGAGCGCCTCACAGAACAATAGATGTGCCTATCACTCAGGAAATTACGAGGGTTTTAGGAGCTCTGTGTCAGGAACCAGGGTCAAAGACCAAATATTAGAACAAAAGATGTTCCTAGCGCTACTATCACGCAGGAAATTACAAGAGTTTTAGGAGCCCTGTGTCAGGAACTGGAGACAGAGGCCAAATATATATTTCTTATCATGTTACACTGACTCATAGAAAATGCAAGACAGTAAATGTGTTGTTTTAAAGTCACTAAATTTCTGGCAATTTGTTACACAGCCATAGATAATTAATACACATGCAAAATGACACTTGACATTTGAAGAGTGGAAGAATTTTCACAGGAGACGAGGAATTAGGCAGCATGTGTGGCAGAAGAGAGGAGCCCACGTGCACAGAGGCAGAGGAGGCGGGGTCTGCTCAGGACAATACAGGGTCCCGTCTGGCTGGACCAGAGGGCTGAAGGGGCAGGTGCAGGAACTGTGGCTGGAGAGGCAGGCGGGGACCCCCGCTGGGTTGGGGCAGCCCATCACTGGCACTATGGGGTCTGAGAACCTCTGCAAGAGGAGGCACTTGACATTTGTTGCCTCAAGAGGCAACAAGCTCCAAAAAGTAATTTGGAAAATGCCCATAATGGGATGCTATGCTTTCTCCTTTTTAAGATACTTTCCCTTCCATTACCTCATTTGATTTACGCAAGAATCTATGAAGAAGTCAAGGCAAGTATTTATTATAGTTTAGTTTTGTTTTGTTTTAACAAATAAAGAATATGAAGAACTAAGAGGCAGCATGACTGGCAAAAGCTCTTGTTCTGTACATTTTTTTTCCCTACTAAGAGTGCTGCTACATTTTGTCGGATCTCCCCTCCCTGGTAGAGAGGCCGACAAGGCTAGCCAGACAGGTTTGGATCCTGGCCCTTGTGCACCAGGGTGGCGGGCCCGAGGAGTATTTGCACCTGGAATAGTAGGTTCAGTGAGGCTCGTGTGAACTGCAGAGATGTGAGTGTAGCAGTCTACACTGCAGAAGCTGGTATCAAAGGGGCTTTGAAATAAGAAGGGCAGATATGAGCATCAGAGCCAAACTCAAACCTATCTAGTTCACACTCTCTTGCTGCCTCTAGCTCAAGCAAATGCGTCAGAGCTGTGGGGACTGGCCAAACAGTGGCCAGCTGACTGGGAGCAGAGATGAGCTTTCACTGGGGGTGGGGTTGTGGGGGTAACAAAAGGGTGTGCAGGGCTGGGAGGCTGGTTCCACTTACAGGGATAGAGATAACTCGATCATTTCTTAGTTTTTGTTTTTTTAAACCAATATAATAATTAAAAAAAAAAAACAGGGACAGTTTTCTACTGTAAAATATGAAAAAAAGATCTGTCCTTAATGGTGGATATTCTATACCCAGAGTAGAGAGCTATCAGTTCCCTGTCCCCATCAGAGCCACATGACCCAGTTATTTTTCCAACAGGCTGAGTTGGAATCCTCAACAGCTTTCTGTAAATCTCAACATCACTCTATTCATCAGGCAAAGATTTCCCATGACATGTTTCTGCATGACTTGAAAAACCTAGACGGTAGTTCTTAAGGAAGAATGGGCATTATTTAGAGTGATCCAAAGGGGAAATCGGTGCCAGTAAGATGCATCTGTAGGCACGTAATTCTGCAAAGTGGCAATGAGTCTCTTGCAAAGCAAAAACAAAACACATGAAACCATAAGGAAGCAGGTTAAACACTTAGAATTGTAAATGAAAAAAGGCTTCACCACTGAACTGAATAAACCTGGAATACGCTGACCAAAGGGGTGAGCCAGGAAGATCTACCTGCCCGGGTCCTCCCTTCTTGGAGTCTAAGACTGGAAACTAACTTCACAGACAGCAGTGCTCAGAACCCCTGGCAGAGGGAGGTGGGATGAAGACCTTAACCATTTGCAGCTGATTCTGTTTCTCAGTTCAATGAAAACCAAATTGAACTTCCTCTTTCAATCTGTTCTTCCAAAACAATAGTCAAATGCAAAGAGAGGGGGACTCTCCCTGAATAAAGACTGATTTTAAATAGTTGTGAGAATTGGTATTTTTAAATGAAAATAATCTTTAATCATGTGATACTCCTGAAAGAGAGGCATACCTTCATTTCTTAAAAATACTCATCACTTCCTCCTTAGTCCTCTATACTTTTTGGTTAGGTCTTGTTCAGGCTCTCAAAGTCTTTATCAGAACTACTTCCCACCCCCCACCCTTGCCCCTGAGTTTCCTTATATTATACCAGCTTGGGCCTTGGCGTTATCAAACAGTGACTACTTCAGGTAATTCTGACCCTGAGCCCTGTACCTGATAATCTCATCAATTCCCATAGCTTCAACTGATAATGTTCAGGTCTATAACTCTTACCATCCTCTTCTGGGTCTACACTTCTATTTCCAATTGCTATTGGATGTCATGACCTGAATGTGCCCCATGTAACTCAATTCAACATATGATCAGAACCCAAATTCATAGTCCTTCTTACCCTCATTTAAGAATGTCAGCACCTGTGCAGCTGCTAACCTAGATATCAAGTTCATCTCATTCTCGAACGCTTCTCTAGTGTAAGCCCCATATGTGATCTGCCATCGAACTTCATCAGTTCTAGCTCTGACAGACCTTGCTAACCTATCCCCTCTGCATTCCAGCTGCCACGCTGTCAGTCAGGTCTTCAAGCATCTCTAGTCTTAACTGGTCCCATGTCAGGCCCCAATTTCTCCCCTTTTCTAATAGTCAGTCTCCTCTCAACAACCCTGGATGACTCCCCACTACCCAGATCTCTTAGCAGTCACAGATGACTGGGCAAAACCTCATCAGAGCCCACTTCCCTAGCCTCCTCTCCAGACTCCCCACCCTGCATCCTACACAATTTCCACCATAGACATTACTCCACCTACCATCTTCTTCTTGCCCCTGTTGATACCAAAAATAAGTTTCACCTCCTCTACCTGGCAAACCCTATTCATCCTTCAAGGCCCAGAGAACAAACTGTCTTTTTTCCCCTCCCTTTGCCCCGCCCTTTACCTTCTCTGTATGGTTCCTCCCTCTCTCTACAAGTCTGTCCCTCTATTCTGTGTGTACTGCACGGTTACTAGCAGCCTCTGTTCCCTAAAAACTGTCTGTAGCCCTTACTCTACGTGACGTTTTAGCTTCAGAGTCCTCGTGTTCTGGACGAAATCTAACAGGTCACTGGCAAGCCCATGTGTTGATGGTTCTTGGGTCAGGAGCCCACACAGGTGTGACCAAGGCCTGGGGGTACAAGGGGGATGTGGGGGGGGGGGCGTGCCGGGCAGATTGCATGTACCTCTTCAGTGAAGCCATTCCCACCTAAGGGGACTCAGACAGGCAAGACCCAGAACACATGTGTGTTACTACATCTCCTCTTATACACTAACTTCACCTCAAGGACAAGCGTCTACATTTTATTCTTTATTCATCTTTCTTTTCCCAGCAAGTAGCAGAGTGCCTGGCGTGTCATTCTCTCTGTATTTGCTTGGATACTCTGAGATGACAGAACAGTCAATACAAACTGGCTTATATATCAAAGGTGAGTCATTGACGCATGCAACTTAAAGTTCAGAGATAAGGCAGGCTTCGGGGTCGGCTGATCCACAGCTCGCTAATGGCTGTCGGGGCCCAGATTTTTCCCTTGTGCTCCACTCTTCTACCCACAAAACTTAGCAAGTCACAGGATAGCTGCCAGTAGCAATTAAGTGTAAATGTTTCCTGTTCATATCCACCAGGAAACTACTTACATCCCAGAAGTCACCTAGATTAGATTGCTCAGGTCATGTGCTGTGGGAAGAGGAAACGGCATGAAGCTACAACGTCCAATACAGTAGCCATGAACCATATATAGCTATTTAAAATAAAATTAACTAAAATAGATACAATTAAAAAGTCAGTTTTTCAGTCACACTAGCCACATTTCAAGTGCTCGACACCCACATGTGACTAGTGGCTGCAGTACTGGACAGCACAGATTAGCACATTTCCACTGCCACAGACAGTTCTATTGGTATAAGGTAATCAAGTATACCAAGCAACCGACGTCAGACAACCAAGACTCAGCTCTGTAGTTGGGGTCAACTTTGCCCAAAGGGCAAGGAATTGGAGAAAGAACAGATATCCTGATGAAAACCTGGGTTCATATGTGAAAGGGAAAAGGGGAAATAGACAGAAGGTACATGAACAATATCCAATATGTTCTTATGAAAAGATATTCAATTGATCTGGCACAATTTGCTCTTTAAAAAATATGACTCATATGTAGAAATTGTCTGTTGTTGTAAGTATAAGGTATTTTTCTTTTATGAACTCACTAACTTCCTGCGGGACACTGGATAAGCCAAGTAACTTCTCTGAATCTCAGTTTCCTCGTCTGTAAAACAAAAGGGATGAACTACATCAGTTGTTTCTGACCTTTAATTCACAGCAGATTCTTTATAGTACATGTTAAAACTTAATTTGTGCCCATGATCTCACACTCTGAAGTAGTCTTAGTAACTTAACCACACTGAAAATTAATTTGCTATCCTGTTTTTTATTAAAGCATGGAACTGTTAATAGAGTTTCTCATCAGCAGACAAGGCCATGTTACCATGATGCGCTGGCATCATCTGAGTCAAAGGTGAAGTGAGTTGACCTTGCAGCCTCACTGAAGGCAAGTTTACTCTTTTCATTTAGTGTTACGACATATTTAAAAGCAATGTAAAGCGCTCCACTGAAAGCCCCTGGGGTAGACTATCGCATGTCAAGAAGAGCA
>KE761820.1:4311-24562 GCA_000465285.1 Eidolon helvum
CTGGTCCAGCTAATGCTGGTGGACAGCTCTGCCTGCAGTGACAACGAGGCCACCCAGGCTGCCGTCTGATGTGGCCAGGCAGGCTTGAGCCTGGGTGGTCAGCCTCTCCGGCTGGCTGAGGTGTAGGCGTGCGGGAATCCGCTCTTCGCCCACATGGCCCAGGATGCCCGGTCTCACCCGGAGGCCGTCTCGGGAGAAGGCGAGCCTGCTCTTCGCGGGGGCCCGGCCATTCGAGGCCTTTCTCGGTTTTCCAGGACCTCAGAGCCACAGCCAAAAGATGACTCCAGAACTGAAGTAAAATGAAAAAACCCAGTCTCAGAGACCAGAGAGGTCCACTAGTAGTCCCATCTTCTCCAATATCCTCACTTACAGCGGAGGAAACTGATCTTTGAGAAGGGGACCTCTTACGGCCACTCAGCAAGTGAGATTCACAGTGTTTAGCTTCGCATTGCAAAGAGAAAGGATACAATGTACTTAATCCTACGTGTTCACCAGGCCGGATCCTGGGGTGTTCACACCGTCACATGCTCACAGCTGTCCCCTCCCTCACCCCACGCCTCCCTACGACTGCTCACCACACTGCCTTGTTGTCTGAGTACCTACCTTACACACAGGTAGAGTCACATTGCACAGTTCACGTAGATTGACAGGTGATCTAGTGTAGAATTTAAGAGACAGATGATGAAGCCAGACTTCCCAGGGTTGGAGCATCTCTCAGCTCTACTATTTAGAAGCTCTGTGACCTTGGACAGCATACTAGGCCCCTTCGTGCCTCCATTTCAACTTAAACTTTTAAGTTGGGTAATCATTCTACTCATAAGCTATGGCTACCTGTAGTTGAAAACCTCCCTGAGCCAGGATCTTAGCATGTGTACTCAGCTAATCGCAAACAACATGCTGCAAAGCATGCATAGTATGCCGCCCGGCTTACACAGAAAGATCCCGACGCAGCCTGCAAGGGCTAGAGCAGAGACTCCACTTCCAGTTGGTCTGACCTCAAAATCGAAGCTTTTCCCTTGTACCCAGGGTGATGACATATCCCAGTTTCCCTGGAAAATTCTAATTAATATCTGGGAGTAATTATTAACAGTGCCTTCTCCTTTACTTTAACAGTGCTCTGGTCTGAACAATAAATTCTTTGGGTGTTTGACTTGCTCCGCATCATGTCTCTCAGAAGGAGATTCTGTGTGTTCACCTGGATAATTGGGCTCAAAAGTCAGAGGTGGCTAAGATGCCTCGGTTTGGTAAATAGATTGGGCATTTGGTTTACTGGTAAAATGTGGGGCCGGTTAGAAAGAAAATACAGGAAGAAAACACAATCTCCCTTTCTTTCTTTTTGTAAGTTTTACCAAAAATACATCTGAAATTACCTAACCTTTTTGCAAATTACTGTGGAACTTAGAAACCTGTTTTGTGGTGGTTTTGGGGTTATCTACCCTCAAATGGGATGTTCCCTCTCTGTAATGTTTCATCGGTCAGGCCACATAGCCTGGTTACAAATGCAGGGTGGTGAGTTTAGAAAACGTTTTTGTGGATCTTTCCTTATTTTTATTTCTGGATTCCAGTTAGAGAATTAGAGTTCCAATTCTGTAATAACAAGGAAATATTGACATTGAATAGCGAAGCAAAAAATAACCACAAAAACAACAAAAGAATCACAACAAAACAAAACAAATGAAAAACAGGTGGAAACAAAGTCTGCCTTGTTTTGAAGTCAACATGGAAAATCATTCTTGGAAGAGAAAGCATGTCATTCAGAAAAAGCTCTAAAGAAACAACCGAGATCGCATGAATGGTTGATTTTGATGTCGCGGCATTATTGTCACCTAGATTTTCACTTGCTCAGAACCCAAAGGAAAGAAAAATCTTCCTGACTCCCTTCTCACCACTCACATGCAGAAGATTCCCTATGGTTTCCAGCTCTTGATCTATGACCTGAAACAAGCCCTTCTCTGTCTCTCTGCCTTAGTAGCTACTCTGTAAATCAGAGGATTGAACAAGATCATTTCCAAAGGCTCTGCATGCTCTAAATTACAATGTCTCTAATTGTTATACTACCGCTTACCTTTCATTTGACCAAGTCATTACTCAGTGTAATTGCAATGGGGAATCTGTCAAGATAAACAGGTTAATAACCGATTAGGTTATTCTGTTCATTGCAACCAGGCTTGAAATTCTTGATCTTTCATTCTCATATTCTTTGAGCTTTTGAGAGATTGTGTTACTTTCACCATAGCATCCCCAATGACTGGCACAAAAACATATTGAATAATTATTTGTTGAACAAATAAATGAATAAATTTTTATCGCCATGTGGAAATCTGAAATCTTGCTTTAAGTTTTAACATCACTTAATGATGCATAATCATCATCTCAAATTCTTTTGTAGAATTAGATGGGGAGTAAAAGAAGATAGAAACATTACCATCTGTGTATTAATTGTTGTACTTTATTTTAATAAGTGTTATTTTCAGGGATAAAACTTCGATTTGCTCATATAGTATATATTCTGTCTCAGGCAGAAAACTTAATCAGTTGGCTCCTTTGGCCTAATCTGGGCTCAGCTGAAATGCAAGCCTGGTGCTAAGGAGGAAATACATACAATAATCCCTAACCCTTTGCCGCTGTGAGCACTGTTGTCTGAAAAACACTGAGGCTGAAAATTCTTAGTTGGCAAGAAGAATAAACGTCTTACTGAAAATAAGGTGTTGGGAAAATAAATAATTGAAATAACGCTAAAAAATAGACTTTAAAACACAGTAAATAAAACTTCTTGGAAAAAACCTTCACTTTCATAACAAACCAGTTGTATTCAAGTTAAACATTGAATCTCCGAGGCATCCCCTTTCCATCATTCCAGAAGAACTGCTGCCATCCTGGATTCTCACTTTCGTGACCTCATTTTATACTGCTGGAACCTACCATAACCAACTCAAATTGCACTTTTAGTCTTCTTTTTTAAAAATTTCGCATGTCTTAGCAAATATGCATTGGTAATCTCCTGGCCTTTTCACAGAGTGTTATGGAATTTACATACCTGTTTTGTGGTAGCTATCGGGCCATCTGCCTGTAAACAGGGATTTTCTCTCTCTGCAATAATTCATAGGTCAGGTCACGTGACCTGGATGGACAGGAAGAGTGGTAAAAAATGATTTTCATCATGCTCTACTGCTTAAGAGAACTAAATAAAATCTCCAAGAATTAAAAAAAAAAAGTCACGAGTTTGAACATTTTGACATACAATTATAAACCAGCGTTAGGGCTAATCCATAAACTGGAAAGAGATTGAGAGATTCTGGCTGCAGGTGTCAGAATCTGAATTAAGTAGACTGCACTCTCCTCCCACCTCCTTCTCTCCATCTTCCCACGTCACCTCCCCAACATTTTCAGGGGGGCTGAGTACACACCATGGTCCTGTGGGCTGAGGCAAGTAGCAGGAGCCCCTCCCACCACCTGCAGAAGGAAGGTGCTTGGGGAAGTGCAAGTCCAGATCTGTGGATAATTAAACTAGAGAAAAGACCCAAATGGGTTGTCAAAACAAGGATGGCCTGAGGCTCTTGTGAAGAATCAGATAACAGAGTCAAAGTGTGGGAGAGACAGTGAGACCAGAAAAAGCAACAATAGAAAGGAACAAGTGAAGAAGGTTCTCTGGGTGACAGTCAGAGGCAGGGCAGAGTGGAGCATGTGTGGGCTCTTCCATGTCCCCTGTGATGGGGTATTGGGTGGGTTAGAGCCATTGGAAGGGCCGGGGAATGAAGCCCACCCACCATTTTCTTCCCTTAGTTCCTCTTACCCCTTACTTTTACTTCCTTACCTCCCCTGAACCTTCCCTTCTCACACTATATTCTCTCCCCACTGGAACTTTTGATCTAATTTAGGCTTTCTAGTATAACATACCTGATTGTCTTATTGTGACATGAACCAGTATCAGTATATGAGGGACACAGGTGGATGTGGGGTGAGGGGGGGAGGGAGAAGATCATCAGAAAACTAAGGTTCCTTTCTAAAGATCTCCCCAGAGCCCCAAAGTCCATGTCGAACACATCGAATACCCTGAGGTTTCTAAATATCCCGTTGATGATGTTCTTCCAGAGACACAATATGATGTGGAAGACAGAGTACTAGACTTCGAGTCCAAGTCCCCTGGTTTCAAGGGCAAAGCTCCATCTCCAACAGTGTGTTTGAAATCTTGACTGGACGCATGTGCTGACACTCCCAGGCACTCAGGGAGAAACAGAAGATGGAGAGTTTCTTTCTTTAAGTAAAATATGATAGAGCAAGTGAGATGGCACTAATACCCAGTGGAATGAGAGAGCAACACAAATATGACACAAAACTAATGAGGCCCCTTGAGTGTAGTTTGTCCTATAGGCGCTGGGGAAATCTGAAGCCAGGGCAGGAGGGTGCTGGAGGAAATCACTTGTGGAGCCAGGATGCAGATTCCAGGAGACAGTTTCACACACAAATGATGCTAATAATGATTTTTAAAAATCACCATAGAGATAATAATATAGCTACTGTTTTTTGTGCCCATTATATGTTAGGATATTATACTAGGTGTTTTATTTTGGATAGTTTTCTATTACTTCTCACACAAATACACAGACTAGAAGTTGTTAGCTATATTTTATGGATGAGGACATTGGTTCTGACCAATGTCACATTGCTAATACTAGGTAGGGCAGGTCATATGTCACAAATCTGCCTGTTACTAATACTCCTAATGCTTTTTAAAAATATATATATATACTACAGTGTCTCAAATCAGCAATGAAATCTTAGTCCAAATTCCTTCAGTGAATGAAGCAAAAACAACTCAGTCCTTCTACGGGACCAGCCTTATGAATGTCAAGTTATTGGCCTTGCTTCCTCAGTTCATTTATAAAAAGACATGACCACAAAGCATCCCACAAGTAGAATTTTTAAGCAGAAACTAAATTGGAGACAGGAGACTCTGGAATGTCTTTGTGTGTCTTGTTTCCGACTTTTTTACTGGGTTCAAAATAACCTATTAAACCGTGTGGTCGAAATAAATTGACAGAAATATTTATTATTTTAATTTCTATTCTAAATCTTTCATCATTATTATTTACTTGTTTATTTAAGAGTCTAAGTGTAATTACTTAGTGACATAATCATTATTAATTCCGTTTGTTTTTGTAAAAGGAAGTACTTCTTCAGCCGGAACCTAAACCTCGCATGCTCAGTGGCTGACTGCTATTTTTTTTTTAGCTGTGTAAGGTTTGTCTTCTCCCAAGAGAGTATCTTCATGTGGCAGCAGGGACACCTCTGTTCTGAGTCAGTCTTGGGGACCACCGCAGCTAACCTTGTCAGTTTTCTGTGACAGGAAAGGGCTTTTTGTGATACTGCTTTTGAAGATGTCATCAAAATACGAAAGTCATGGGGACAGTGTGTATAGTGTGTGCATCTAAGAGAAATGGAGAGAATGGTATGTGATCTCAGTGTGTGTGTGTGTGTCCCCCCCCCCCCCCCCGTGTGTGTGTGTTTGAGAGAGAGAAAAAATAAAAACCACTATTGGCAGGCACTGAGCTAGGTGCTTCACCTAAATCACACATCATCCTTACAATGTGAAAAGGTATGTGATAGCATCACCATTAAATAAAAGGGAAAGGGAAACTGAAAGCTATATGAGACTTACCCAAGGCCACAGAGAAATCCAGCTGACTCCCAAGTTTTCCCACGTTCCTCAACAGCTCGCTCAGATATTTACCGAGCCAAACCCTGTTCTGGTGGAATCAGGAGGAGCATATGCCTGGAAAGTGAGGAGAGGAAAGAGCATGAACTTATTTCTATTCGTGGAACATCTGCACTGAGGAAAAGGACTCAGATATCCTGTAACGATTAAGAGTTAAAGTCAAAGGCTTAACTGAAGTAAGTTCTGCTAAACGGTATGTTTTTAGACTCCAAAGAGTCAAAGTGGGAGTGCACGAAATGGGAGACGATAACTTGAATAATTTTTATATAACATGTCATTCCAACAAATTTGAATGTTGTGAAGTCTTACTCAAAGTAATACAGAATAAAGCAGGAGGGGTGACATCATTACTACTGGAGAATAGACCATCTTGACTTTGAAGGCAAAAGCAAGAGAAAGTCAAAAATAAATATAGATGTAAGCTACCTCACACCATGCTGATGTATATTCAAGTAGTAAACATGAGGCATCGAGAGATTAGTTCATGTTAGCTATTGTCTTCAAGATCAGGAAATATTAAGTGGTGGAACTATTTCCTTCTAAAATGGGAATATATGGTAATGTACGTTGTTATAGACACAAATATAATATACCTACAGTTCTAAGGTGCAGATCAGAGGTCACAGGTTGAGTGGAAACATCCATTCCCATGAATTCAGGAGAAATGGATTGGAGTCCAGGCTTTTCAACTTGTTGGCTACGAATTCCTGAGCATTACCTATCTGTGCTGTGAATTTTCTCTCTGTAAAATGGGAAAAGCCCTCAATCAGAGTTGCCTCCCCTGTGAGACTGAGAATGTCCGTCATGACATTCAGAAAAGATGATGTTGGTCTGAGACCCAAATGTTATCTTCATCTAAGGCACTCACTTACCTGCTTCCCACACACTCTAGGTTGGGATGTTGTTTGGTTGGTTCTTCTAGTCCCACTGACTCCCTGTTCCCAGATATACAGCCCACAACAGGAGAAGGCCTTCCTCGGTCAATAAAGTTAGAGGTCCTTCTCACTCGGCTCAAGACTCATCATGTAAAAGAAGACGTTTACATTTCCGGTTAGACTGAACAGAATGCTGTGGGACATAGTCGATATTTCTCTGAATTTTTACGTCACTGCCTCTAGAGCTATAGCTCTGACGGTACGTAATTATCTTAGTTGTTGTCACTAAAGTTTTTCAAATGTAAAAACCAGAGATCTCTAACTTCCCAGCCTGACCTAGAGGAGTCTTATCATTATTTTTTACTCACTCCAACAGTTGAGCCAACTTCCCATTTCAGGGTCTGTTATTTTAAGAACTCCCACTTCTTGCTGCCTAATTCTATATCGGTTAGGGTTTTTTAGGGGAGTGATTTTCCCCTTGCCCTCTTCCCTCACCAAAACAACACCTCTGTTTATTTGAAATAGTCTGTAATATCCCCTTTATTATCCTGTGATTGAATTCATAGGTAATTTAATCAACCTATCACATAATTTAAATATATATATATTTCATATCCTAACAGCAGTATAGGAAAGAATTAAAAAGAAAGTAATTTATAATAGAAAGATGAAGAAGTTGTCAGAAATTTGGACCATGAGATAGAATTATCATGAATGTGACAGCTATAAATGCAGACTAATAAAGGAGTATTGTGTTGACAATTCGAGCCCACAAGTGCCATTGTCGTTGTTAATGTGATTTGCTGAAAAGGTGAGCAAACCTTGAGAGTTTCGAATAAAAGTATAATCTTCCCTTGATTTAAACAATGAAAAATTCAGTGTGTATTAAAAGCCATCAACAAAGTAAAGAATATTCTGTGTATACGTAAAATGGAATTAAGCTCTAGGCTCAGATAATAATAAATGTGTTTGTCACTTACCTGGAAACCCAATAGGTCATTAAAAATTTGTGCAGAATGAGGAAAGATTCTTTGTCACGCGAGCTTATCTCACGGATTTCATCTAGCTTCCAGAATTTCCATACATTAGATGCCAGGCTCGACTGACAATTACTGTGGCAACAAAAACATCCTTACAATTTTCCAAAATGGGACCCATTGAGAAACAGTTTTAGGTCAACTCAAACTGACTTAAATTTGGAGGAGATTGCTACGATTTTCTTTTAGTTCTCTCTGCAACAGTTGCAACTTCCATCTAGCAGCAAGATGGCGTCAGCACAAAAACCTCATCCAGAGGAAGAGAAATACCATAGGTTCTGGTGATTCTTTCTAGGGAAGAAGCTACTTTCACAGAAGCACCAGGTAATTCCTCCTTAGGTCTTATCAAGCCAAGTTGCAGCCTTACAATTGCTCAGCCAATCAGAATTACTCTAACCAAACAGACCCACTCCTAGAATTGGAAGTGGGGTCAGCTGTTTTTGCAGTGGAGAAGTGGATGGAGAATGTGTGCCTATCAATAAAAACCAGGGGTGAAGGGAGAAATGATTCTGGGTAGGCAACCAAAAATACCCCTTGCATATCTGCAGCGCTGAGAATTGGTTTTATTCAGGGAGATTCCAGGGTTGTTTTCGTGTGTGCGCCTCGAATGACCACCTGGGTTAGAGGTTACATTTATGTGGTAAGTGCTGGATTCCAAAGGCATAGCTGGCGTAGCTGTGATGGGGAGGTGTGCGCCCGGGAAAGGAGGAGGCGAGCACCACAAGTCTGGACGAGCAGCCTCGTAAAAGGATCAAAGCTTTGTGCGATCCCTCTGCCAAAGCTCTCCTCTCGCAGCGTGACAGGAACCCAGGTGAGAGATGGGAGCGAGTGGAGATTGAAAGAGACCCCTTGATGATTTCCTGAGGAAACTCACCTGTTTGGCAACGACCTGGCCCTACAAGTTTTCCTCCTGCATCCACATGCCCTAATCAACTCCACACTCACGGGAAAGCGGGACGATTGTGAAATCGGAAAGCAGCTTTTGGCACACGCAGGTAACTCGAGTTCAAAATGAGAGGCTCCGCAGGACCGTTCGGAACCGGATTGCCATTTTGGACTCCTCTTTCCCCTTTGCCCTGCCCTCAGGCACATCTCTAGTCCCGCAGTTCTATCTGTATAGTCTCTCACAGACAAGGAAAAATCATTCCTGCCGCTGCCTGAGCATCTCTTGCTGTTCTCTGCATCCCCGCCTCCCGACACCAGCCTTTAGACTTTTCCCTCCCGTTCCTCCTGCTTGCTACAATCAGCCAGGTTTTCTTAAAACAGAGCTCTTACCTTTTACTCCTTCTGCTCCAACCAACACTTTTGGTGTATGCCCATTGCTTACATGGTTTAATACGAATTTTCATCCTGGGTGTGCACAGTCTAGCCAAACCCCAGAGATCTGTGAGTACCCATCAGCAGCTTGGCAAACAAGTATTGTTCTGTACTAGGCATTGGACAAGGTGTAAGAACTTCTGAGCATGATTTTCACCACTTTCCTTTTTCTAAACTATATTTTGGAAAGAAATCTTTTCTATCCGTCAAAACGTGTGGACTCTGGACTCTTCTTGAAGTTCTTGCGTTGTGTTTCCCCCGTGATCTCTGCGTTAGGGTCATTGTGCTCCTGAGTGATGCTCTAGCACTCTAGACTGTGGGTCAGTCATCGTTGAATCCCCTCGTCTCTCTCTGACAACCCTAGGACCTGGCTCGTTTGTGGTACAAGGCGTATATTCGAGCATCCCTTGCAGTTCTGGGACTGTTACAATGTGTTCCACCCCTCAGGCGTCCACCCCACTGAAAGCAGCAGAAACTGACAATCCTCACAGTGCACATGTTCTATTTTTAGTAAATCACCTTTCAGCCTTGATATCTATTCTCTAATGTTTAACATTTTTGGGGGGAGGGGGGTGGGGAAAGCTCTCATACTATTTTTTTTTTTTTTTTTTTTTTTCTCTTTGTTGAATGTCAACACAGGGAAAAAGCAAGTAATGGTACTTTTAAAAAGTAATTTTGTGTTACTAGCCTGAAACAACAACTGTTAATATTTGGTATTATCTTTCATCCTAATTAATATTTATAGTTCAGAAATTTTGTAGAGGATAAACATTTTTTTCCTTGCTTTCATTACTTGACATCACACCATATTTTTTCTGAAATTATGCTCTACCTCAGATCATTAGAAATATTGTACTAGCAATATTTTCCAGAAATATTTTCCTCACTGTCCTTTTCGCTGCCATAAACAGCAGTGTGATGAACATCTCTGAGTATAAACCTTTCTTACATTTGTGGTTGTTTAATTCCAGAAGTGGAATTGCTGGCACAAAAAGGTATAAGCACTTTATGATTCTAAATTCCTACCTTGTCTTTGCTTTTAAATATACGTTCAAAAAGAATGCCATGAGCAACAGTGATTGCTTAGCAGAGATCTATGGGGGAGTCTTCCAATTCTACCATCCTGGACTAACTTATTTCATGATTACATTAATGTTTGCTTTTTTTTGCCTTCTCAATTTCAAGAAAAAACACAAAACATTGAAATCAGATTCAGAGCCAACCTCTCCATCTCCTCGTATATAAAGTATATTTTCTTGATGTGAGAGGGTGAGAACCTTAAATTTCTCTCTGGAAAAACATGCAATGAAATTGGAGATGGTGGGACCCCAGAACCAGAGTCAGCTTTGAATGGACGTGTTTTTTCAGTGCTTTGAAAACCTTAATGAAATAAAATCAAGACCAATCTCATGTAGTTCAGTTTCTTAGCAAAAAGAACCTTATATCTCTATTACTGGGATTGATATGTGCAGATGCAAAATACAGACAGACTGTCCTTGCTCTGAGTTACGAAACAGTGATTTCTATTGAAGGTCCTTTTTCTTAGGGAAAAAAAAAAGACAGGTACTCGGCAGGGAGGCTGTTGAGGTTGGTGCACCTCCGTCAAGGACCTTTGATAGGGGCGGCCTAGGAGCTTTCACCTCACCCCAGAGCAGATCATGGTCCTGGTTACTGAGGGAGGAAGAAGGAGGAGGAAAGAGTTGAAATAGAATGAAAGAGAGAAGGTTATTCTCTGAATTTTATGAATTCTAAAATTAGAACTCTCCTAAGAAAAATTTAAAAATTAATAAAAAGCATCTGAACCCTCGAGGTAGGATGTCTTAGTCTATCCCAGGGACCCCTAACTCCCTGAGTACTGGTCCATGGCCTGTTAGGAACCTGGCCGCACAGCAGGAAGTGAGTGGTGAGTGATTGGAGCTTCTTCTGTATTTGCGACCACTCCCTAGTGCCAGCATCATGACCTCAGCTCTACCTCTAATCATCAGACATTAAATTCTCATAGGAGCACCAGTTCCTGGTACCAGAAAGATTGGGGACCGCTGATCTACACAATCCTCACAGTGTTTCTGTTCTAAAAATGAGCTGTTTGATGGAGAGAATCAGCTTCACTCATGGAAGGGGCTGATTCGTGGAAGGGGCTGAGCAGCTTGGTGACCGCTCTCAGGCTAAGCTTTTTCAACTAACTAACTAACTAACTAACTAACTAACTAACTAACTAAAGGGTAGTCAGAGTCGGAAAGAGTCCTCCTCTTCCCCACCCGTGACCGGGCAGGAACGTTTATGAGAAGGGAGGATCCTGAGGCACTGACGATCGTTTTATCCTGTCAGAAGGCTCAAAGAAGACCATGTAGAGTCTCCTAGTTCTGGTCTAGTGTCAGACTGAAACGCCTCTATCCATCTCTTGCCCATGGCCCCACAGACAATGAAAATTCAACAAGCCCAAAGCTGATCTTTGCTCCTAGGATGCTTTCTCCTCTTGTTCTTTATTTTAATGACTAGTTAATGACTTTATAAAGCACCTCTTGCCTCAGACTCAGAAACCTGGGTTCCTACTCCTCCCTTGCATCAAACAACTTGTCATTTCTCTCTCCCTAACATCTTTGTCACCTCCTCTACTTCCAGGCACTCAGTTCTAGTCTGGGTAATTTTTTATTTATACTTTATTTATGGTTTCCCTTCTCCAGTCTCTCTCTCACATCTTCTTCCCTGTTCTCTGTCCTGCCCTGACTCTCCCATTCATTGTCCATACAAGTGCCAAAATGATCTCCCGGAGCTATCTCGTCAGGTTACCCCTCTGCTTAAAAGATTTCAGAGTTCCTCCGTGTTTCCAGGAGGATGATCAAGCCTCTTATCAAGCCCTTCCTTGCTTTCTCAAGTCTTCCACATTCCACCTCAATTTCTATACTTTGAACATAATATATTCTCCAAAAGTGCCAAGCTCTTTGAAACCTCCATCTTTTGAAGTAGGTGCCACTCCTGCCTCGAATGCCTTTCTTCCATAATATTCACGTAAATCCACTGCCAGACTTACCTAAAATGTCAGTGATGTGCCCTCTCCGATCTCAAAGCAGCCATGCATAGCTCTGTTATAGCATTTATCATCTTGTGTTGTAATGATTGGTTTCTATGCCCAGAGCGTGAACTCCTTGAGGACAGATATAGTCTCTTGCACATTTGCATATCCTAAGAGCTTTAAATGGTCCTAGGCATGTAATACAGACTTCATAAATGGAATGAAAGAATGAATAAGATAATGGAGAAGAATTCTATGCTCAGGGCAGGCTCTTTGGCTAAACTATACTAGTTGGGCTTCAAGTTATCTGTAGGAAAGTAGAATATCTCCCTGTTTTATAGACATTCCACATCTGAGAATAGTGTGTGTATAGGTGTGTGTGTGTGTGTGTGTGTGTGTGTCGCACATGCACCTGTGTAACTGTATGTTCTAGTCTGGATTGATTATGGGCATTATCTTCTGGAGGATATTCTTATGAGAGAGTGTTTAGGAAATAGAAATGAATGTTCCACAAGAAGTGCACTTTCTATGGAAGTGTGACATTTTCTATGAAATATGATCAAATTTAAATACAGTAGATTCAGAATGAAGAGCTGTGGTTTGTAACTTGCGTTCATTGATGAAGGAGATCCTGATATACGAAGTAGTAGCAATTCGCATCTTTCTTAGACCAGGCCTTGCCTGTTAATATTAGGCTCTCAGGGTGACTTCCCAACACCACATGTTTAACAACGCAATTAGTCATTTCCAAGTAAAGCATTCTAATTGATTACTTTTCAGTATCTGTTGGTGATAAAAATAATGGACGTTTTTGTGGAGTAAATTGGCTTCCTTGCTTAATATCTGTTTCTTGATGTCATCGCTCAGCAAAAAAAAAAAAAAAAAGAAAAGAAAAGAAAAAAGAAGTGGTGAAGGGTATCGCTATAAATAGCATGATGGCTGGCAGAGGAAAAAAAATAGCTGTGTTTCCTGACAGTGCAAATTTCACGCTGTTTTAATTACCACAAACGTTCACTTCTATCTCAGAGAACTGGGCAGGAAACTGGGAATAACGGAACATTTGTAGACATGGCTGAATAACAAGCCTGGGATGTGGCCTCATGCCTGTGTGGCCAGGGTCCCCGCAGCTTCCTCTGGGCACGGCGAATGTGGACCCTGTGGGAATCAAGAGGATGAAACTGGGAAAGTCTTCCCATTGTTTGTACTGTAGCTGCTTTGCAGCAAAGGAGAAGCACCTGTCTTCCCAAAATAAACAGTTTGATTTTCAAAAACAAAAACAAAAGCAAGCAAACAACAACAACAACAACAACAAAATAAGATAAAAGCGTGACTGTTGGAATTTTCCTATTCAGGCAGACACCTGCACACAAGTTAGTCAGTGCTGGAGAAATAACAGGGTAAGTTTACTGGAAGGTACTCTCTGGAAGCCAAACGTTCTGTGTCCCTCCGTTGAGCCCTTGGGCCTTCTGTCTCGGAAGGCCAATATCTCTTTCCATTTCCTAAATAATCACCTGTCTTCCCTCTGACCTTTGCCTCTCTGTCCTGTTACCTGGAATGCCTCTCCTGTTCCCTGAATCTGGACGCTTCCTGACTCTTCCGAAATCTTATTTCAACGCGAGAATGCTGGGAAATGCATTTGTTTCAGCGCTAGAGATTCTATTCTTGGGCCTCTGGTTGATTTTGAATTTGAGGGGTGAGAAATCTCTGGCCTGAGCCCAGAAATCTCTACAATACTTTGTGGTAATGGAAAAAGCACACACTGGCACCAACATTTGTAATTCGTGCCAACTTCTCTTACATTTATTTCCATGTGAGGGTAAATCCCATTGGATTTAGACCCAATAAACTTGGAAACAGCAGTATCTTATAATTACTAAGAGGAGTTTCAAGTCTTAAGTAGGTGGTTGAGAAGGGAAAATCTTGACTTCCCCTAGTGATAATGATGTAATTTCTTACAAAGGGTACAGGTAGATCTCCAAGGTCTAGAAAAGGCCCAGGAGAGATTGGCAAGGATCAAAAGACCCAGCCAGTGCTCCTCGGAGTAAGAGGAAGTGGCCCCTCTGGTCTATCACAGAGTAAACATTCAATGAATAGAAATTGATTGAACAAAAGAATATCCAAACTGAACAAATGTCTCAAAAAGGTGCAGCATGGATTAAAAAAACAACATCACTCAAAGTTTTAATTGGAAGGACCCTTAATAAAAGTCACAGAGAGATCTGGCAGCGAAAGTCCAAACTATGATACCATGAGACCACGTTTTGGTATCAAAGAGATGTCCATCCATACTAAGAAAAGTGCTTGGTAGTCCTGCTCTGCGCTGTGCTTATCAAGAAGCTTAAGCACCGTGGTTAACGTGAAGACATGTTCTAAGTGGTCCAAGGGGTAAACCCTAAGACTGCGTTGGTGGACGTCACAGTCAAAAATACATCGGCTTGATATAAAGAGTTGCATACAGAAGCTCAATAGTCAAAGGGGTACACTGTGCTTTTATCAAATGATCTCTTAGTTCCAAATTCCCTCTTTTTCTTTTGCTCTTTGAAAATGGAGGCGGGGCCTTTAAATATTTTTTCTTTGCAAACTAATGGAGGAAATAGTTGTTAAGCTTTGTGGACAGTTTCCCCAGTTCTGAACCCCTGCAATGTGGTGACTTCCACAGCATCAGGTGTTTGCAGAAGGCATAGCTTCTGTGTTTTGGGGCGGGGGGCGGGGTGGGGTGGGCAGCACCTAGTGGCTAACATCCTAGGGCACTTTCAGCCTCAGTCCCTTGTGGTTTTGCTTCACAGATTTGACCCTGACTGACACCCCCAGCAACAGCTACCTGGTGTCCTGAGAGATAGGTAGAATTTAGGTAAACATTAGAGGAAGGAGAATGAATACTCAAGGAGGAATGAAGGCATTAAGGTCCAGATTTTCCAGGTTTACATTATGTTATCAAAATGAAAGACTGGCAATAAATACACTTAATCTGATTACAAATTCCTTGGGGCAAAGACTGTGTCTGAGTCTTTCACAAGGCCTGTAATCTCGTAATGCTTGATGAGAAAACAAGATCTGGACATTGACTGGCCAATCCATTTAACCATAACTGAGACCTGGGAAGAAAGACCAGTCCTCATTGCAGTGATTT
The DNA here is from genome assembly GCA_000465285.1 of Eidolon helvum. Lineage (NCBI taxonomy): Eukaryota > Metazoa > Chordata > Mammalia > Chiroptera > Pteropodidae > Eidolon > Eidolon helvum. The sequence continues at coordinate 19,400 of KE761820.1, forward strand.
GCAAATAATAGTAATATTAATAATAAAAAAATTATGTTAAAAATATAGAATAAGTTGACGTACCAGGCTTTCTACAAATAAGCCCTCAAAACCTTTATAAGAGAAATATTATTATATCTGAAGCTCTGAGAGGTTATGTACCTGTGTTGTTTACATTAAGAGGCCAAGCCAGGACTTAAAACAAGGCTATCTGGCTGCAGGACCTTCGTTCTTGATCAGAGCACTCTGCTGCTCCCCAAATATGCACCACAGTAATAAAGATCTTTCCCTTCAATATTCTGGAGGGGGCGGGGAGATAGTGATCCTTATACATTAAAGAAGAGAACGTTTTTCTTCGTAAATCAAGATGCCTCCACCGGGGGTAAGAAGGATTTCAGAACTCTTCTGTTCCAAATATTGAGTATTCAATTGCTCTGCATACTCATTGATACATTTGCTTTGAGGAGTTAAAGTCCCTGGGCTTCTATCCTCCAGGTATTTACATTTTCAGCCCCACCCTTAAGGAGTTGAGGTTTTAAGTGCTTGGATTCTTTCACAGAGATTCAGAGTGGAGTAGGTGGAGTTCTCCTTTGGAGCAAAAGTTCTGGATCTCTGAAATTACCTCTTCTCATTATATTCAAGACCAGCTCTAATTTTCTTGCCCCGTGGTAAAGTAATTGGAAACCCATGCAAGTGCACACCTAAGTTTTGCATTTCTACACGATGTGCTTTTATTCTGGAGAATTTGGAGTCTAGGATCCATATTCTCCTACGTGAATATTAATGCCCTCAGAGGACCCCACTTTGCCCCATAAAATCCTGCACATATTGTTTCTTCCACCTGAAATATTTCTTTTTCCCATTCTTCTTACCCTGCAAGACTTAACTCAAATAGGATGCCTTTTCTGAGGTTTTTCTCAGCTCCTTGGAAGAATTAGAGTTCTCCACTGTGCCCCCAGACCACATGGTTACCATCTCTTTGTTAGGCCTTGTTATATTACCCTGGGACTGACAAATGCCTGTCTGTTCTCTAGGTGGGTAGGCAGACAGCCATCGCAAATCCATATTTGTTTTCCCACAGCCTGGTGTAATCACTAGGATTGAGTAGGTGCCCGATAAACATGTGTTCTTAAATAAACGCGTGAATAAATGCATGAATTATGGCCTTTCTCAGTTCATATAGGATTTATGGACTTGGGCAAATCATGTCATCTTCTTTAACCTTAGTTTCACCATCTTTAAAATCAGTCAATGTCAAAGGATCCTTCAAATTCCGGCATCTGAGAAGTATGAAATTCAGAAATCATTTTTATATGTTGTCCTGAGGTTGACTAAGATACTTTTATAAATCCAAAGCCTTTTTATTCTTTCAAACATTTTAAACTACCTCAGCTCCAGAGGTCAGGTAGAAAAGCTCTGATCATTTCCACTTCAGAAGACCCATGAGCTCAAATGCTAATACAGATTTTCTGCCCATGGTCAAAGAGTCCACTGTATAGTGTATAGTTTAAGAGAAAAAGTCATGTTAACTATTTAAGTATCTTTGAGTATCAACTTCATCAGCCACAGCCTTGGAAGTTCTGATATCAACCTGTCAATCTGAGACCAGGATGAATCGATTTATTTGATACTGTTATCAACACCTATAACACATCTTTTTATCAGTTTTATTGAGAAGCTTGGAGAGATCAGCTGCCTCTCTTGCTGCCCGTATTTAAGTAACTGCTATAGGAAGCTTTAACCTATAAAATCCAACTAAAGATTCTCTCTCTCTCTCTCCCCCCCTCTCTCTCTCTCTCTCTCGTCAGATCTCAAGTCTGGGAGAAAAGAGAAGAAATAGCCCTCCTAAGAGCTGTAGGTTTGAGATATTCGCACACATGGCCAAATTACAATTGCATGAGGAAATGCAATTGGAAAGGAGGCTGCATTCCCAGGGAGACTTTTCTATGTCATCATGCCTAGAGCAGCCCTTCCATCCTATAAGTCCAGGGACCTTGAGTCCAATTGGAATAACATCTCTGAAATTTTTTTTATCTGTGAGAGATCACCATTTTGGTTTCTTCCTCAACCTGAGAACTGCCATTGCATTATTGTCATGTTAACTTCACCAAACTATGAAATCTTCAATTTCTAGAAAGCACAGTCTTTCTTTGTGCTTGATCAAGAAGTTAAGTGTACAGTTCACATTACAATCCCATTATCTAAGAGGGGTTCTTGGCTCTTGAGTTAGAGCCTGTGATAACAGTTAGCCTCTCTCCCTTTCACATGCCAGCGTTTGTACAACTTCAGATTATTGGCTGACCAATGCCAAGGGAGGCAACGCCCCCAACTGGCCAGACAGAAATGCAAGATGAAAACAATGATAAAAGAGTGTACTTAACTGACTGGCTTCCCTTTAGAGATGAAGAAATAGACTCAGAGAGGTTAAGTAGCCGGCCTGATGTTACAAAGCTAATTAAGTCTAATTCTGAAGTCTGTACTTTCGTGTGTGTGTTTTTGGGGGTCGGAAGGAAGGAGAGTTGGTGACTGACAAAACACAGACTATATTTAAAAATAGAAAGTCTTCGACATTCTTCTGATCAAGTGCATTCATTTCAAAGAGGAAAATCGAAGTGAAAGATGAGTTGTTCAAAGTCACAAACCAAACTGGCAGGAGAGGCGGGGTTAGGACCTAAGTCTCTAGCCTCAGCACAAAGGTCTGTACAGAGCTCCCCACTGAGGAAGCCTGGACAACTAGCAACTGGAGAGTGCATGGCAAAGCTACAGCTGAAATCTGGCTTGGGCGCTTATCAACTCTGTGGCTCACTTATCAATATTTTATCAATGAGGAACATCAGGCTCAGAGCAGATAATGACCATATAGTATTCATTTTATGATGGGTAAGCTGAGATGAAGCATGGTATTTCTGTGGATCAGGAGCTCAGTAAGTGTAATGTCCCTTCTTTTTGGAACACAGCCATTTTATTTTTAAATATTATTATCATTTACAAAACCAGTTTACGCACAGGTAAACATATTTAAAGGTTTTAATGAAAGTTAATGAAAGGAAATAATAATTCTCTATCCAAGTCTATTCCTCAGTGTTAATTACTTTTAACCTTTTCTGATTTTTTGGCATTCTTACAGTTAGTGCCATAATTCTAAATATTATAACTACATTTTTACTCAATTATTTATCCACTTGGTTATTTTAAATAATATTCTTAAACTTTTATTTTTTTGTTGTACCAAGTATTAAGAGTCTCTTTCCTCATACAATAGGTAAGAAAACTATTACCTTCTATCTCTCATCCATCTAACATTTTTCAAGGTCCAATATGGCAGCTCTATAGAGACTTTTAAACTGTCAAGGTTTACAAAACAATTACATTCTATTACTATGATCAAGTCTTTTAGTTTTCATCTATAGGTTGATTATATACAAGAAAACTAATAAATAGAATTTAAAATATTTGAACTTATTAATATTGTTCACTGTTAGACTAAGTGGTATATCTGCACCAATGAAAAAAGAAGAAAACAGAATACTTTGTCTCTTATATGGTATGGATAAATGGGATCCAAGCAATATATTCAGAGCGATTCTTTTTTTCTTTTGCTTTATTAAATACTCTAAATCATCTCACATTTCAGTTTGCTTTATGTTTGAATCTTAAATTTTTATGACAATTTTTATTTCTCAGTGTTCCCAATTGCTTTTCTCCTTGGTTATTAAAAAAATACATGCTTTCTTTATAATACCTATAATGATATCAATATTTTAATCAATCATATTCATTGTTTAAATGATCTCATTTGGACCAATTGCTTTCCCAGTCTGCTGCTTTGCATTCTGACTGAGATTTTTTTTTTTCATTTTTCCCAGACTAGGTTCACCATTTCTTGAATCTCATGTCTTCCTTTTCAGTGTGTATGTGTTTGTTATTTTGCTGCAATGCCTCAGGCATTTTATCTTTATAAATAGTAGATAAAAAGTAATTTTCTGAATTCTCCCATAAATGAAAATGCCTTTATTCCATAGTATCTAAGAACGTCTCCATTTGCTTCTAATGTTACTAATGAGGAGTTTGTTGGTAATCTGATTATCTTATTTCAGTTTCTTTAATTTTCTCTCTCCCTAAGTGTTTAAGCTTGATTTTGTTTCAGCATACTGAACTTTCTTAAGGATGTGTGCATCGAAATGCAAATTATGTTTTGCTCTTTCTGCTTCTTAACCTTTAGTGGTCCTTGCAATGTAAAGATTGGTAGTCTTCTGCTCTGGAAATTTTTATTCTATCATTTATTTTATGATTTTCATTTTGATTGTCTCTGTTCATTTTCTCATGAATCACCTCTTAATCAAATTGTGACTATCCTGAATTGGTCTTCCTTATTTTTATTTTTCTCTTTCATTTACCTGCTTTTGATTTTTGTTCTCCCTTCTGGGAGATAGCCCTGATTTTATCTTTCATACTTTCTATTGATTTTGGGGGGCCACTTATGATTTTTTTTCAAATAAAATTCACATAAGTGTTATTCTGTATTTTTTCTTGTAGCAATTCTCATTTTAGAAATAATTTTAAGGTGTCTATAATTTCTCTAACAATAATTATTATAATTTTACATTCCATTTGCCATGATTTACTCTGTTTCTTCTTTAGGAAATGACTAATTCTCATTTCTTCTCTTGCTTCCTTTTCTCCCTGAAAAGTAGGGATAATCTTAGGAACCCGTTCATATTTATAAATAGAGAATTACTTGACTAGGACAGATAGCTGCCATGAGTTTCTTCCAATCCTATGGCAGCTGATTTGCCCAGCAAGCTTTTCTTCTGGATGGAAGGACTGATGGTAGACCATTATGTATGAGTGTACATGTTTGTGTTGACAGGCAAAGTTCAGATTGAATTTTGAGAGTAGACCACCTTGCCTGCCCCTTTCTACCCCGCATCAACCTGCCGAGTCAGAAGGATTTCACACTGAGGCCAGCTTTAACACTTGGCACCTAAGGCTCCCCTCAGCAATTGTCAGTTTCTGTAGAATGGAGTGTTGTCTGCCTGGAGGTGAGTAACTACAGGTTGCTCTGTATAGGGAGAGAAAATGAGGAGTTCAGCTGTTCCATGATGAGTCTTTTTACTAAATAGCATAGAAACGACTCTTTAAGTCCCGGTTTTCCAAACTCACAGACTTCAAATCTGGAAGCTA